>VZRH01007515.1:1520688-1558034 GCA_013397555.1 Urocynchramus pylzowi
TTTTTTTTTTGTTTTTTTTTTTTGGTTTTTTTTGTGGTTTTTTTTTTTTTTCTCACTGCTAGACTTTTTGGCTTCTGCTTTAAAAAAGTGACAGTCTTTAAATATGGGTAATGTTCTAGCTGTTGGAAGTTACTATGAAAAAAAAAAAGAAGAATGACTCTATGTTTTGCTGAATTTTTATTTCCATTTTTATTTTTAAAGTTGCAATCTTCTGCTTTTGAGCGTTGAATATAGCAGAAGGGAAATAGGAGGAGAACTAAAGAAATAGCTTTGTTTAATCAATTCCTTCATGCTGTTGAATATTGTTTTGAAGGAAAAATATGCTTTAAAGACCAGGACTGTGGGAGTTTAAGAATGGAATTGCAGTAGTGTTGTGAAGGAACTTCTCTAATGTTGGTGGTGGAGCCTCCTGGTGCAGTGTGTAAAGACAGAGACACTTTGCCATGTACCAAGGAAAAGACTGAACTTTTGGTACTCTGAGAAAGATCCCTCATGGATAATAAGGAAAAAACCGAATTTCAATCTCTCAGTGTTTTAGGAGGAACATCTATTGTTTCTACTTCCTTTTTTTTTTTTCCTACTTAACTTATTAATGCATTGGCTCTATTATGGTGAGGAGGATAAATTCTCTGTTTAACATGGTCTCACTTCACTCTTTCTACAGCAGCCCCACATACTACATATTTTAAAATCCAATGTATACAGAACATCCCTTTTTGAGCTGTCTTAACAGCTCGTTCTGCATTACAGCTCCTGGGCACCAGTACATCTATGTTGGTTAAGTTGGTTTTCAGCTCCTTTGATCTTTGCATTCAGTGCACACTTTTTTCTGCTTATCAATTGTTTTCTGATTTTTAGAAGACCTTTTACACATGGTTATCTACAGAGGTTATTTATCAGAGAGCTGTTTTTTTTTTTTTTTTAATCAGTTTTAATAGCTTTTTTACTGTATTTAAATAGAAAAACTACTAATAAGAAATGTTACCTTGAGTTATTCCTATAGAGAGAGAGTTAGAGACAATATAACAGATCATGAGGAACATGTAGATATGTTTTTGTTCCTGATAATGTGCTATTCCTTAATTTATATTCTTGGGAAAATATGGCTCAGTATGAGCCATATTCTTGGGAATATATTCTTGGGAAAATATGGCTCTTTACTGATTTCCTTTCTGATGCCCTTTGATGGTATATTATTGCTCTTTAATCTGAAAAGAACACAGTAATTGATAAGAGGTTTTTTACCATTCAAATTGCAGAAGATGTGTTGTCTTTTATGAATTCTCTGACATTTATAGCTGCTTCAAAAACTTGCTTAAAGCCTAGTTTAAACAAAAGCTATGTTGCAAAAGCTTGCATGTGCTCTCAAAAAGTGCACCTCATGTAGAGAAAGTGAGATGTGTTGAGAACACAGGATAATGTAATGTATTATGCATGTAAATTTACTTGATCTATATTGGTCTTTTCAATTCCCTTTCCAAACAAAGAACACGGTAATTTCATTTTACAGATAATGTAGTTTGAGGCCCTAAATCAGTTTAGCAGTACACATTTTTGATTCATGGCATGGGCAGTCACTAGCTCTGAATGTATCTGTTCATAATCTCCCCAGCAGAAATTCTGCAGTGACTGATATGTTTAGTGGCACTTACATTGTCTTTGCACATTGGGAGAGATCACGAGATGAGCTGTGTGATTCATCGATCACCAGAATACCTATAGACAGTCACCACAGGGGAAAATTTTGCTATGCATTCTGAAAGGAAAATAATTTGAAGAATTCCTTACTGGCTTTCTGTGGCCACTGTCTTCTGCAGATGTGATTTGGGGTTAGGTTATTTAATTATATGTGTATTATTTTTTATGTGGGCATGTGCACTTGTATCCTATTATATTGAGTTCCAGTTTTGCATTATGGTATAAACAATGGCTGGAAGCAAAAACCTTCCTATGAAGATTCCTGATTTATTCCTCTATTCCCCTGTACATGTAAGTTGAGCTTAGAAGGAAGACCAGCTTGAAGAGTGATCCTTTTTTGCTGCTTGGTCTACAGGATGAATACACACCAGACAACACAACTGCTAATAAGCCACTTGTCATCCTTCCGTAAATTATCCTGTTAGTTTTCAAAACCCCTCTAGACACAGGCTTTTGTAACAGCATTAAATGTGCAGCAAGATCTGTCATTTAACTTGCACAAAATGCAAAGGAGGTGCCATTTGTATTGATTGATATAGATTTTTGTCTTGTCTTAATGGGATTTATATTTTTTCTATGAACTTGTGTTGAAAAAAAAAGTGAAAACAAATAATGGCCAGACATAGATAACATATTTTAAGTATAGAAATAACTCAAACCTTTAAATTTCTCGTGGATGCCATGGCATCCCTGGTTTCTAAGGCATCCAATCCCATCTGTCTTTTTGCCAAGACAGAGATGCAAAAGAGCACTGGAAACAGCCTCCTTTCACTTTGCATTAAAGCAGACAGACCAGCACTCAGCTTTGTGCATTTTGAGCTCACTGCAATAAAAGTTTTAAGAGATAAGAAGCTTTTTCTATTTCAGGGTTGCCATTAGCCTGAATAATATATAAACATGGGAAAAGGTCTGAAGTCCTTTTGAGGCTCACAGTATAGCTTCAATTAAATTATACATCATTATCACAGCTGCCAAGCCCGGTGTGGGATTTTAGCCCCATATCTCACTAAGTGTCCTATGTACTGCCTTGTCCAATTCTTTTTTCTTCCTCTTCTTAACCAGCAAGAGTACTCGTTGAAAAACCAGGCTTAAGGAATAAAGTGGAAGATGAGGTTTGGTTAATCGAAAAAGAACATGGAGATGTCAACAGTCAAGCACCAAGGGAGGAAGGAGGTCAACTCTCTAGCCTTAAAAACCACTGGGGAGAAATCAAACACTATTAAGTCATGACATATTATGTTCCTTTTGAACCAGGGCTGTGTGTACTCCCTCTGTCTGCTGAGAGGTTTGCTGAACAGCTCCAAGCTGCTCATGAAACCCCTTGTGAAAACTGAATTGCTGGGGATATCCACTGGGGATGCTTTCAGTCCACAAAGCTGGCAGTGACAGTGAAACACAACCTAAACAGATACATTCTTTGTCTCTTTGTCCATTTATGGTTCTTTCAGGCTTTACAACCCAAAATTTTCATGATGGCTTGTCATATTGCAGATGAGTGTTTTCCTGGATCTCAACATGTTACAGAATTATTCAGCCTTCTTAATAGGTGTCAGCTAGTTAGTACTTTGTGCTGGCTTTGGCATAAATCTAGGATATATAGAATTATTATCACATACCTAGGAAAATCATGATGGCTTGTCTTTTCTTATTTATTCCTATAATATCCTCTAAAAGTCTTAGAAGTGTTTTGACTAATTACAGTACTCACACCACTAATGCCACTGCACTTGCCATTGATTTTATCAGTTTTCTTGTCTTCTTTGTACAAGTATAACATTAATAAACATTTGGCTTGAGCAGCCATACATGAAAGACTGAAATCAAGGTGGCATCACAGAGTTTCATGTGTAGAATACTTATTTAGGATTATACCATACCATTGATTTTTTTTACACTGAACAGGCTATTGATTTCAGTGGATGCTTAACGTGCAGATCAATGACACATTATCGGGCTTAAATAGTAATATTTGATACTTAAAAATAAATGAGACAGGGGTATCACTGACTTTCAAGCAGGACTAAAAAATATCTGATAAGAATGTAACCTTCCTTAAAACTTCAGACAGTTAGAATGCTTAGTTTGGGAGAAGCACCAGGTGAAGAATGTGTGAAGAACTGTGTTTAAAATGTAAAATTGAGAATTTGTTGGGAAACATATGAGTTGAAAATCGTGCACAGTGGGTTGCACCACATCCCAGGTACTGACCTGGCAGAGCCTTTCTTGTTTACTCACATCCCTGGGCAGCCTGTGCTGGTGCTGCATATCCTTCCCAGCTTGTGTTACCTCAGATGTGTTCTCTGTCTGATACAGCAGCAGTTTGCAGAGTAACAAAAGAGAATTTAGCATACACTGGCGAGAAATCAGACCATGTAGCTCATTATCCCAGGGATCTGAATTTATGGGATGCAGCTGGAAATCCCTTAAGACAGTTTACACCAAACTTTATGTGACCTGGATGCTTTCCAGTCCTGTTTGAGAGACAAGAAGAGATGTTTGACTAGGAACAGAGTGCTACATATTTTTTGAAATCTAATAAACAACAACTTCTTAATCCTTCACTCAGCACAATTTGTTCTGAAATGGGTTTCTTAAAAATTGGCTGAAATCCATGTTCTTATATTTTCATTTGCAGCACTCGGGCGTTTTTCTGAAGCATAGTTTGTCACTTATACCTCTAGAAATGCATTGAGATGGAGGATGAAGTGCTCATTTTTGGTAGTTTACACTGATTAATCTTGACACTGGAAAAGAAACTTTTTTTTTAATATTAGCAATGCTTTAGTGCAGACCTTAGATATAAAGGCAGAAGCTTTAAGCCTGTGTAGGCTGTCAAACCAAACAGGTAACGAGTTAATTTTTTGCTGTTCTGTGGTATAATTATTTTCTATGCATTTCTGCTGATATTGAAGGAGAAAAGTAGACACACCTTCCTCAATTGCTTCTTCAAAATGAGTTGAAAAATCTGTTCTTCAGCATGTAGCATATGCCCTTTAAAACTGCTACTGTGCTGCTGCCTGCTCTTATCAGTATGGGCCATAAATTTTGCATGGGTATAGAGGGAACTGCATCTTGAGGACTTGAAATAGTTAGCAAGATGCTGCTGAAGTATACAGACAAAGTACACTGGCAAATGGGTCTTTGTAGACAGGCATCATTACTAAGATCCATGTATGCAGAACTGTACAAGCCTGAGGAGAATTAAAGGCCAGTGCTTGCAGGAACCTAATTTTGGGTGAATGGAGTCCTTAGATTCATTGTGATATCGCACATAAATGAAAATACCAAATGTCACTGACTTGTCAGTGAAAAAGTAGCCTAGACTTTGTAACAAATGGATCAGTGATGTATATTTGGAAGCTGTGTGACATATTAAAGTAGTTTATGAGGCACAATTTGTTTTGGTGGTCTGCTCTGATTGATGGTGTGCTATCTGCCACTGCTTTAGATGTTGTGGTATGTTTGTAATAAATGTTCGTTCCGAGACAGTGTTAAATGTGTTCCATCTAAATCATTCATTACTTATAACAAGTTTCAGTGTGTATGAATCAAAGCTTTTTTATACTTGCCTTCAAAAGAATTTATCATGGTGAAGCAGCTCTATCACCTGTGATGGGGCCAGTTGCATGGTTGAGTGCTCAGACCCTTTCAGCACTGCCTGCTGGAAACAGCACAAACTTAAACTGTAAGCAATGCAATGTTAAGTACTACATTTAAAGTTTGTTGCCTTTTCTAATATAGCACTCCTATTTCCTTCTTTTTTTGGTTTTACAGACAGAATACCAGAAAATATCAGAAATATCACTGAGGCATGAGGAGGAAACATTGGTGCAACAACTGGACTTGTCAGAGGAAGCACATAAGTGGGAGGGATTTTTGCTGATGTTTTATAGCAGTGAATCACTCATTCATCAGAAAATGATAAAAAATGTATGCACTACTCACAGGGGATTTCCTCTTTCTGGAAAGTGCAGAATGCATCATCCTTAAGCAAACACTGTGCTTTGTTCCCTCTTGATTGGTAGGAGAAGGAATTTTTTTTTTCCCATGGGCCTTGTCTGTGTCCTTCCTCCGAAATTTAAGTGAGAGTGGAGAAAACCTAAGGACTATCATTCCAGGAGGATCAGTGTAGAAATACTACGTAACTTTTTATTGTGAAAACATTGATTTTAATTTCTATGTGGTATTTGAAGATATCTAGGTTTTTCCTGTTTCAATAGCCAACAGGAAGTATACAAGTACATATATATAAGTATAGTATAACATCTGTTCCAGTGTTTGGTCACTTCACAGTGAAGAAGTTCTTCCTCATGTCCAGTTGAAACTTCCTGTGCATCAATTCCTGCCCATGGCCTCTTGTCCCATTGCTGGCCACCACTGAGCAAAGCCTGGTCCAGAACTGGACACAGCACTCCAGAGCAACACAGAGGTGCTTGAAGTAATCTTAAATTCTTAACAGAAAAATTTGTGTACCTATTCATTTAGAATTTGAATGCTGCTGTATTTTGACTACTCTTTAAAGGCAGTTTTTTCATATAATATAGCCATGTGCACTAAAATGTAGATCAAGAAAATGAGATGTGACTTTTAAAAATTATTTTGGCTAGTAGAAATAACACTTAAATCATAACAAATATGTGAATCTCTACACAAGAGTCCTTGGTCCCTTATAACATAAAAAGAAGCAGACTGTTGCATCAAACAGTTTGTAAAACAGAAACAAATTTGGCAAAGAATGGAAAAAGAAAACAGTACAAAGACTTTCTCAAGCAGTCCAGACTTGATGCAAAAACTCTCCAGTTCCTAATTGTCTTTTTTATTTTTTTTTTAATTTTGTATGCAAGACAGTATAAAACACAGAAATTATGTGCTGGCGTTAGGAAAGAAGCATGCAGGTGCTTTTTCTCATCATTTTCAGAAGGAAAGAAAGAAAGGCACAGTATTACAGAGTTAAAGGTGCTGTAATGATGGGTTGAGGCTGTATAGCTGCAGCAGCATCAAGCAGTAGAAAGCATCTGCATGGCATAAGTTAGTCTCTTCATTCCCCCAGAGGTGTGTATCCATACCTGTGCTAAATTATTGTGGGTTTTTTTTAACATATCGACTGTGTAGCTGTGGATTGATCCTCTTTCTCTTTTTCTGTTAATGTTCTCTTTCCAGAAGTTCTTAGCATGTTAATAGCATCTTCTAAGCAGCACATTCAGGAGTGTTTATCAAAACCTGAAAAGTTATGTAACTAGACCCAGAGGAAAAAAACAAGATGAAACTCAGAAAACATAAGAGAAACTTGTGGCATCAGCAACTCATAAGACAAAATAGTTCAGCACTTGCTGCTTTCTAAAGTTAATGAACAGATATTATGTGGCAATAGGTGGAAATGAGATCTGCACTTTAAGTTCCATCTTATCTGCCTCCAACCCCTCTCCTGCCATTTTAATTGGAAATCTTTGCCTCTGCATATTCACATTTCTTTTTTCTCTGTGGATGTCTTTTTCTTTATTACGTCGTAAGCAAACAGTTGTTGCATTCTATAAAGTCTCTTATATGGGCTTGGTGGAAGAAGTGGCTGCCTTGGGAATGTTTGTCTGTGAGACTGATTATCCCATCAGTTCACAGAAGCTATGCCCATCCATGGGTAGAAAATGTTTTTTACAGATTGCCTGCTTGTTTCTCCCTTTGGTTTGTGGAAAGATCACATATGCTTAGGTGTGACATATATGGCAGATATATATATAGGTATGTGTCTGATATAAATGATGTGTACACAATATCTGAGGTTCTAAATAATTTTGTAAGTCTTGCAACTCAAAAAGTGACATATGCTCATCTTGAGAGGAAGAAAAAATGGGGGAAGGTATTTCCACCATCTAATCAAACCATGGCTCAGATTTTAGCTACATTAGCTTCTGTTCTGGCTCCTGGCCTGCAGCTGTAAAATCTGGCTTCCATTTCTGTCTTCTTCCTTTCTGAGAGTAGTTAAGGCCCAGGAGGAAGGGAAGGTGGAAAACCCAAGGTTGTCTTGGTGATTTTTTGATATGCTCTCTACCTTGTGCTTGGAATGATAAGAGAAAGAAAAAGGAGGCCTTGGGAATCACAGCAGTTTGTCTGTGAGCACACAGCCTCTCAACTCAGGAGCAATCTCAAGACTCCTGCTTTGAGCTGTGGCTGCACTGGAGTGAGCACTGGCTTAGTTATTGCACCTTCTCATCCTGCTTCTTCCTTACCTACTCTTTTCACTGTTTCTCAGTTACAATGTTTTGAAGTACAGCTGATGCCCCTATTGGCAAGCTGATTTTCAAGGTTCCTGGCAATAGCAGGTATTGCTGTGTAACCAACTATTTTTTCTTTTATGCAGTAACTTTTCACACCAGTTTTGCACTCAAGAATTTCATGAGAGTGGTACCAGGAGATTTATACACCAAGACAAGGTCTTTTATTCAGGCTTTTTGACAGTGATGCATAATACTCACTGTGTCTGGGAGGAAGCAACACGTTTGTCTTTTTATCCAGTTCAATAACCTCTACTGCCTGTGTTTGCTACTACAGAGGAACGACTAAGCTGGGAATCAGGGCTTTAATTTTTGACTACCACCTGCTGGTGGAATCTGTTTGACCATGCCATTTATAAGTCTAGCTTTGTTGAAAGGCAGGAAAAAAACACCAGTCTGCAAACTTTTCTACCAGCTTTGATGGAGCCTACTGTCCAGACTCGTCTCTGATATTTTTTGCTCGTCCTACTTACAGGGGGATCTGCCCTTCCAAGCAGCTACCAATATAATTTTTTTATTCCTCTCCTCTGCAAAAGTAAATTTAACCTCACAGTCCTCTTGCCTGGGGGGAGTTTTATCTAGTAACTGCATAGAGATCTGAGAAATAAAGAGGTTAGGTGATTCTGCCAAATTGTGCTGGCTGTGTCTTACAGCACAATAATATAAAGATCTTTCCTATAATGGTTCTTTATTGCCAATTCCCTAGTTGTTCTTCACCAAAGTACAATTAATTAGTAAAGGGGCTTCCCATACAGAAAATTGTTGATGGAGCATCTGAGAAAAAGCAGTAGAGCACAACCCCATGGAAACATACTATGGGGGGGAGGGGTGGGGAATGTATTTGCATCTCAGGCTATGCCCTTTGTTCCTCTCCTTTACATTTTGAGGTTTATGGTGTTTGGGTTGTTGGGTCCTGTTAGCCCCCTCTTCTTCACTTGTCTCTGTTTTGGTTCTTTAACTACTGTCATTATCTGTTCTTCATGTATGAGCAGGTTCAAAATGGTGAATGAGGTTCTGCAGGTTTTGCTGTGGGTTTGCAGTGGTAGCTCCAGGCTCCTGCTGTCCCCTTTTAAAAATGACATGTCTCCCTCCTGAGCTTACTTCAAAAGGTTGAATTTGAATGCTAATACAGATTTTTATTATTATTTTTATTGTGGTTCAATTCGGAGATTAAGGATAAAGTAAAGAGCTGGGTTTCTGACTGCTTAGGGGCTGCTGAAAGTAGGACTGAAATGCTACTGTTCCCAATGGTTTATTAGGGAAAAGACACAGTTTGCCAATATTTCCTTTAAATATATGTGAACTCAATCTTGCAGAAGCTGTAAAAATCAATTTTGCTAATAATTAGAATTATAGAATTTTCTGCCAGTAAATGTGCTATATATAAGGAGGCATTGGACTCCACAAGGTCAATATACTTGCCTTCAAAATATATCCTAATATCTGTTAATGTAATCCACCAATTAAAAAGTCTATAAATAAGTATTTACTCAATAGATTATAATGTCTCCAAAGGGAGCAATTAGGCTTTTAAGGAGAAGTCTTAAACATTCCCATGAAGGTTTTACTATTTTCTTTAACACTTTGTCTTGCACAAATGTACATTTCAGAAATTATGTTTAAAAATTTATTAATTTATGATAAACTTTTAATTTATATCCCAATGGTAAATAGTCTTAAAATGAGTGTTGGTAATGTATAGTAATATTTATTGCAGTCCATAAATTATCAAAACATGAAAGTAGGTTTTCTTTCCTGCTGTAGTGTTAAATACCTTGCTATACACTACAACCTTTAGTATAATTAGCAATCACATGAGAACAGTTTTTGTCCCAAATACCTCTCTATGTATTTTACATACTGGAGATAAAGGGATTTAAAATACTGAGGCAGATTCTTGATGTAAATATCAGTGAGCTGAGCTGATTTAAATTAGCTGAGCATCTGGCCCATTCTCTTTGAAAACAGATAATCTACTTCAGTAATTGACTGAGATTTGTGAGTTTCATTTCTTTCATTTTATATTTAATTGTATAAAATAGTGGCATGCAAATCTAGCCATGATTATTAAAATTATTGATCACCTATGCTGTCCAATCAGCTACAAGCTATGCACAGTTATAAACCATTAGTTTTAGGTTATATTAGAAATTCATCCAATTAGAAAAAATAATAATAATTAAAAGGATCAGGGGTGTGTGTCAAATTATAATTGCACATTTCAGAGATAGCAAATTGTAATAGTAGGACTGGCAGTCATTCTTAGGGGAGAAGGCAAGGGCAAGTTGTGAAAAATCCAAATATGACTGAAATGCCAGTAAATGTCATACTAATAAGAGTATACATTGCAACCTACTGTGATTTTTTTTCTCCCATGGGTCATCTTTTTTCTCTTTTTTTTCCAAGGTTCCCTGACCATGGAAGACAGCCATTTCTCGAATCTCTGTCCCATTTTCTATTTTTTTTTTTAATTTTCACATAATTCATTACATCAATAGCTTCTATAATTAATCTACAACCTTTTGCAATATAAGAAATATGAATCAGACTCATGCAACACCAAAATAAACCCCCTGCTTTGAAATTACATTGTTTTTATTTAAATCCTTAATATGGTTTATCCATAGCAGAGTAAGATTCACCATGTTTTTTCTGCAAACTGAAAATAAAACTATACATGTTGTACAGCCACCAGTATATCAGACCGTAAATCATACTTAGATATTTAGTAAGCAGTGGCAAAAGTGATAAAAAAGCAGCTTGCTTCAGTGATTACAAATATAAACCCAAGCTGATTAGCAAAGTGATTTCCTCTCATGCTGCATCTGAAAGAAAAGCTATATCATCCCTGATATTCCACTGAAAACAGCAACTTGAAACAGTCACAGCTTGGTTTGCTAGCAGGGATCTTCTCATTCCTGTACCAGAACTTTTTTCTTATCCTTGGAATGTGTGAGTATTATGGATATTTTAGTCAGTGCTTCAGATATGGAGTCTTCTCTATGCTCATCAGTACTTCACAATCACCTGCCATTGCCCTAAAATAAGTTTGTGTTATGTGGTTGACATAGAGAAGTGCTAGAGTAATTTAGAATTTTTAGAAAATAATCTGCTGCGTTAGAGCTTTGAAGTAAATACTTTCTTTACAACTGTTTTAAATAGGCAAATAAAGTTGGATCAGAAAACCACCTTCCTAAGGTAACTGAGCTGCAGCCTTTCCTGTTCTTCCCTGGACAAGGACCACAGTCATAACCAAAACCATTAGCAGAGCATTTGGAAGAATTATAACAGCCAAAGAATGTCTTTTAATGCTGAGTACTTTCAATGACTGAAATTACTGGAAAGCGTCCATTTCCCTTAAGTTATTTAAGTGCCCAAAGTGGCAAATGGGTGCAATTTTCAAAAGTGTATAGATGAATAATTCTAATTGATCTGAATCACAGAGAAATGACCAGGCTCCCCTACAAAATCCCACTTTACCTTCATCTGCATCTTTAGATGTCTGCATATTGCAAATATTTTCTTTGGGCACCAAATCAACGAACCGTCTTTGCTTATTTGCTCAACTGTGAGTTCGTGCTTGAGTTAAGCATGGGGTTGTGTACTTTCCTCAACAAAAAAAAATTGAAGGAGGGGAGGGTCACAGAATCATTTAGGTTGGAAAAGTCCTCCAAGATCATTGAGTCCAACCTTTGGTTGATCACGATCTTGTCAAACACACCATGGCACTGAGTGCCACATTCAGTTGGGTTTTTTTTGAACAATCCCAGGGATGGTAACTCCACCACCTCCCTGAGCAGCCCTCTCCAAGGCTTGACAACCCTTTCAGTGAAGAAATTCTTCCTAGTGTCCAGCCTGAACCTTCCCTGATGCAGCCTGGTGATATTTCCTCTGTTCCTCTTGCTGTTTGTCGGGGAGAAGAGATCCTTCTGATCTAAAGTACATGGCAGGGGTTGGGTGTAATTGCTGGTTAGCAGCTGCATTGCTTCCTCCTANCTGGTGATATTTCCTCTGTTCCTCTTGCTGTTTGTCGGGGAGAAGAGGAGAGAGGGGAGAAGAGATCCTTCTGATCTAAAGTACATGGCAGGGGTTGGGTGTAATTGCTGGTTAGCAGCTGCATTGCTTCCTCCTAGCTTCTGTGGCTCTAAAACTTTGACTCTGAATTGAGATGCAGTATCTTTTTGCCCAGAGGAACTTTGAAGTCTAATCTGTTAATGTGGAATGGAAAATAGATGGGAGAAGGGGCTGAGGGTGCTCATTGAAAGAAAATTAAGAAGAAAATTAAGACTTAGAAAAATAATCCTCATTTAAATCCCTTAGGCAGCATTTTGAGAATCTCTGCCTCGAGTATCAGCTGTGCTAGGGATTGATACCAAACAATGGGGAAAGTACTTTGGATAGTCAGAAAGTATTTGGTTCTCTGATAAATAAAAAGGGCTATAGAGTGTTCCTTTAGTAGCTTTGCATAATTTTTTATTTTTAAAAGATCTATTCACTGAATAATAGAGATAAAAGATGCCAGACCCTCAAAAGATTTTCAGTGACAATGTGCAAAACTGAGGTATTAATTAATGTCGTTAAAGAGTAAGAAATATATATTTCATAGCCTTTCAAAAGAATTCAAGAGAAATTAGTGGACTGAGGATTGTCCCATCTATCATTTGTAACAAGCATCTTTAGTCTTGGTTGAAAAAAATAAAATTTAAATCTTGTGATCTATAAAATATACATTCACATAAGAGGGCAGAATTAGTTACTAAATAAGTGCTTTCTTAAGAGACATATTTTTCTTTGGGGGCATTGGAATGATAAATTTCCTAGTGTAGTTTGACTGCAAGTGAAACAGCAAATTGATTTACAGGCTGTTGGAGAAGGCAGGAGTGGCCTCCAGGCACTGTCTTGCTTCATTTTGGCCCCTCCTTCCCCAGCTGGGAAGCATCAAACTGGATCTCAAAGGTGCTGCCTGCTGGGCTGCTGGCTTAGGCATTAGGACATCTTGGATTATCTAAATCAGGACTATATTACCAAAATGTTTCTGGGGGCAGGAAGGTGATGTGGGCTGGGGGTTCAGCTTAGTTGAATTTTGAAGGGGGGAAGGAGCAGTGGGGCTGAGGGATAGAGGGAGGAGACAGGTTAGAGAGTAGAGCTGCTCTTGGGCAGATTTTGTCAGACAAGTAATAGAGGAACTGATATTTTCAATCCCCACTTCAAGTGAGCTGGTCTTGTTTGCCCCTAATGCAGCCCCAGATCCAGAGGGTTTTCTATCCTTCTTGAAGCCTTGTGTGAGAGAACAAAGAGTAGGAACAAGGTATGGAGAGCAGGCTTTCCTCCATTGAAGAGGTGGAGTAGGATGAAGACCCAAAGTCTTTGCAGGGTGAGATTCCCTCTGGCCTTTTTTCTCATGGTGGTGAGAATCAGATGTATTCAGAAGTGAGCCTTGCAGTTAGGCCAAATATTATTTAATTTGAAATATTCATCATGAACTGTAATGTCACTGGCCTATAAGTGCATCCAATTTTTTTTTTTGCTAGCTGGACAAATTAGACCCACCGTGAGTTTTAGATCACTTTTCACATCTTCACTTGGCCCAAATGTCTTAACCCACGGCTTTTGGTATTTTTAGTGGAAATCATTGTACAATGTTTTAAACTATTCTAACAGCAACCAAGCTGCTGGAGGCCAGAGGCTCATATTTTGGCATGATTACTGAAGAGTTAACATGTCTTAGTATACTTTTACATTGTAAAATGTAAAATGCTGTCTATACACAGCCGTTACCTCTTCCACCAAGGAAGAAAGCAAAGTTATTGTAAAGTCAAGCAGTAGGATAAGCTGAAAGTGTTTCTAATGAAAGAAGAAACAGGAGTGTACTTTTGTGGAAGAGTGGATGACCTTATACTGAAGTACAAGACTTCTGTGTTCACTTAAGCAAAAGGTTTCCTGCCTGAAAGCAAGCTGTACTATCAGATCTGTATTTTTTTGCTACTTTAAGAAAAAAAAAAAAAATAAAGGGTAAAGAACAACACCAGTATTCCAGCACAATTCTTTGCAAATATTAACCACTACTTACACATTTGTTGTTGTTGTTGTTATTTCAGGGGGATTTTTTGTGATATCCCAGGTACTTCACATTTACAGATAGGAAAGGATTTGTTAAGCAAATTGTTAAATATTTTTATATTGGATATGCAGGGCGCCTCTGATGCAGGGAAGAATGATGAGCATCTTGAAGATATCAGAAGGCTAATTAATTACTTTATTATACTATATCATTCTATACTACATCACACTATATTGCTACATCTCAACTGAACAAGAACTAGAACTAAACTCTAACTGAACAAAATCTCATGACTGTCTCCTAACCAAAACAGTCCGACTCCTTTGGCCCTGATAGGCCAAGGAAACAAAACACCATCACTTTGGGTAAACAGTCCCCATCTTACATTCCACTTTGGCACAACACAGGAACAGCAAATGAGGTAAGAATTGCCCTGATCATTCTGAGCTCTGCTTCTCTCCCTGCTTCTCTCAGGTTCAGAGAATGTGAATCCCACATTTTTATATACTTTTGCAACTAGAATAATTTGTATGTGGGTGTTTTCTATAGGTTATTGAAAGCTTGTGTCATTTCTTAACTTTTAAAAGTGCAACAACACTCCTCAGGGTAGTTAGTAAGAGAATAAAAATACAATATATTTCATGTATTATTTGGAAGTGGTCCAATTTACCTAACTTCTCATGCTAAGGCTTATCAATCCAAATAAGCAGTTTAGCCAGGCCAAGACCAAGGTGCTGCATGTGGGTCAGGGCAATGCCTCGTATGAATCCAGGCTGGGGATGAACAGATCCAGAGCAGCCCTGGGAGAAGGACCTGGGGGCACTGGTACGTGAGAGGCTGGACATGCCCCAGCTGTGGGTGCTGGGAGCCCAGAAACCCCTGTGTGCTCTTTGTGGATGCCCCATCCCTGGAAGTGTTCAAGGCCACATTAGATGGGGCTTTGGGCAACTTGATTTTTGTGGAAGGTGCCCCTGCCCACAACAGGGGCATTGGAACAAGGTGATCTTTAAGGTCGTTTCCAACCCAGGCCATTTCGAGATTCTGTGGTGTTACAGAACTTGAATCCAATAGACTCAGGTTTTGAAACTTTTCTTTGGCTAGTTAAAAACTGTTGGTGAGTCTGGTAATGACAATTTTCAACTAGTTTTAATAGTATTAAAATGCATAAAATAAATAAAAACCATCATGCACAGGTGTTACACTTCAAGCAAAAATCTTCCTGGTCCTGTATTTAGTCCTCTAAAAGGAAGTGACAGCCTGACTTTTTTACTGTTCTACATACACATCATTGGTCTGGAGAAGTTATGTCAACTTCAGCATAAATTTTCAGAGAAAGAAACAAACCTGTAGTTAATCAATCAACTGGAGAAGGACTTGTATTCTTTAAGTAGCTTTGCTTTTACATTGTTTTGCTATGGGATAGCATGTTTCTTCATGAAATATCTTATGTATATATTTTATACCTTATTTGATTCCACCACACACACTACAGTCAAGGACATTATCCAGATCTGGAACAAGCCCCAAAGGATTTTCATCCCTTAAATAACAAGATTTTTTCAGTTTTGCTTCATATATAATCTTGTTTCCTTAAATTAAGAGGCATTCAATAGGAAACTTTCCAGAACTCTCCATTATTCTAAGCTTTAAAAGAGCACCTAGCAATCTGAGTAAGTAAAGAAATCTTAGATACCTTTTCATATTAATAGCCTAGTGTGCAATTTGTGATCTGCCTGACTATTTTCAATCTGTGTATTATGGTAGTTAATATAGGGTGTATTTGTTTTCTCAGTTGATGGTTGTGTTTCGGTAATGGAAAAGCAATCCAGCTGAGCAGTTTCCTTAAAAGTCCTCTCACTAAATAAATGGCAAGTCTATTATAAATTCTATAATTTTAAGCTAGGCTGTAAATTTATCATCTCTTGGGGTCTCTCTGTGTAAGTTTTTCCTGCAGAGAGATTGACTCTACTCCACATCAGCAGGATTTTTTTTTACTAGTAGATCGATGCAGTTATTCTACAGCTCTGCTCATTGTATCCTGTCTTGCTACTGTAAGATTAGAAGGCTAGCATCAAAGAAGTTGAACTGAAAGGTCCATTTATTGGTTTTTCAGTTCAGTTTTGCAAAGCACAATAGTAATGGGAAGTATGATATTCATGAAAAATGGTGTGGCTGGAAATAATATGAAACTCGATGAGAATTAAAAATTATAATCCAGTAAAAAATAGAGTAAGAAAAGATTACAGTTCCCTCTGTTACCAGCCCTTTTAAAGTTTCTATTTCTAAGGCATGAGAATTAGATTAAAAAAGAGTGAGATATCAATTGTATTGTGCATAAACATTTTTTCCTCTGAAGCTCTAGATAGGGGCTGGAATTAGAGCCACTGCTTCTCTGGACATGTGGGATGCAGCCTTCCCTTGGTCATAAGAGCAGGTGAATAGTGTACATGAGGGTCCCTGTGATAGTCTACATTTCAGTGTTCATGTGTACGGGACAGAGACAGCAATTTTCTTCCTGAAGAGTGCAGAAATGATGCAGGATGGAAAGAGAATTTTTCTCCTTTCTGCACATTGTGATGAGTTGTACATAACTTGTATCAGAAGTAAGTTTGGTTTGGAACGGAAGATCCTCAAGTGAAAGGTTAAAATAACAACATCCTTTGTGGTCTGTGCCTACTACTTGTAACTAAATAATAATAAAATCTGCAGCAGTCCTACTTCTGATATGCTGAGTGACAGAAAAAGAAAATGTACTTTGCAAGGAGCCTTCTGGGGACTGCTTTTGGGTCTTCCATTCCGGATTTTGTTGTGACATCACCCCAGGACCTTTGCTTGAGCACCTCCTCTTTTTCTATTTCCCACCCATCTGTCCTTCAGTTTTCCAAAAAGGATGTACTGAATGTTATATTTTTTCAATTAGAACTTGGATCTGTCTTGCTTAAGAGTAAAGCAAGTCTCTGTCCTGTGGGCTAAGCCCTCAAGGAGCTGGATAGTCTCTGACTCCTTGAGGGATCCAAAAAAATGCAACACTGGTACATTCACCACAGGATGGTCAGGGCATGGTTTGCATCCTTTAGCTTGTGAGAAGGACCTGTCCCTATAATATGGAAATTATTTTTTTTCAGAACAAAATGGAATAACAAAACAAACTGTTGCCTGTTTCGTCTCACTCATGTATACAAAAATGATTTAATAGATCTAGTGCTTTATGATTAATGATGATGATGTGCTTTAAATTTCTGGTTCCATTAATAAGCTCGTGGCTTGTGTGAAATAAGATTAACTCCTTCAACATGCAATATCAGTAATAAGTCAAAGAACAAAGTGGATTTTTTTCTGTCTTGAAAAATTCAGCTGCATGCAATATAAAGTCTTTTTTAAAATTCTTTTTAGTGGTCCATCAATTTACTACTTTTTATAGATCATTGATTAAATGAAAATAATGTCATCTAGAAATATTGATAGCAATTATTCCTTAAAGAGAGTTTATATTTTGATTCATGGTGATTTATTTTTACAAAATTATTGTATGTACAAGACTGAATAGATTTATATACAACATGCATTTTAAATGTCCCATAGAGTGATTTACATTTTAGGTAGTGAGAGAATAACTAGTGCTAGTTGAAAATTGGTGTTCATTCTTTCAAAAATAATTATAACTTCCTACCTAAACAGTAGTAAGTTTCTTGGGGTAGTGTTTCTATAGATGAAAACAAATTATAAAAAGATGAAAAAGTTAATCTTAGAGCACCTTTCTGTAGATTTCAGAAAGTTGGTTATGTGACCTTATTTGGCTGTTATTTCTGTTGCTAAGGTGTTTTCTGTGTAGCAAACTTGCATTTTCAGCTGGGTGAGCAATTCATTCCTGCATTTCTGCTGATTTTCACCTCAGCTGGCTCATCTAGAGCCCAGCTACACCTTGTTGCAAAGCAAACTGCACAAATAGCATGTAGATGAAGCCGTGACAGCGCAGAAAATCAAAAGGAGGGATTATGGGGTGTAATTATCTGTGTAAAGCTCCAAGGGTTTCTGCCAACAGATCGAGAGTGGCTCTGTGATGGAGCTCAGCCCGTGCACAGCCCACTGAGCTGAGAGAAAGGGTTTGAGCTGTGGCTCAGCCTCTTTGGCACCCAGAGCCATGGTCAGCCCTGCAGGTCAAGCTGCTGAGCTGTGTCCTGCTGAACTTGCTCAGGGTAGAAAGCAGCAGCTCAACTCTATCTGCCGTAGAGGCAGCAATATCAGGGTTTGATTTAGACCTAAGCAGGTGTTAGATCTCAGCACTTGCCATCTTGCCTTGGTCATTTTTGATGGTAAAAACTTTAGCTGGACAAAAGTTAGTGGTATCTTGTTAATATTGATAAGATCTGTAAGAAATGGAAAGGAAAAATATATGATAAAATTATAATTAAGTTCTGGTTAAAGGATTTAGGTGTATTTTCATTGTTATAAAGAGTGTACTTTTGTTATGCTTTAGGTGGACACATGGGATCTGAATGCTCAGATATTTCCATGCTGTCTTTAGGGTGCAGGTTTCTTAATACTGTATTTATCACTGGATCAGACTCTAAATCCCTTCACATGAAGCACAGCTGTGAGTCCTGCTGGGGTCACTTGGAGTATTTCCTTCATTAAGGTGCTACTCAACATAAAATGAGGTAATGGAATCTCATCCGCACAAGTAAAAGGTTTCAACTTGATACTGCAACCCCAACATTTTCAGCATTGTGCTGAGGTGTGCTCTGCAGTATTTACTGGCTAATTTACAAAGCTCTGTAGTGCAGTTTTGGTAATCAGTGCTATTTACTTTTGATCAAAACTGGCCAGAAATAAGGCTTACATACTTGAAAAAGCATAAAACAAGTTGAGAAGTCTGTTTCATTGTAAATAATAAGCCTTTTGTTTATTATTTGGATCTAGAATCTGTAGAAGACTCTTCTGTGAAAAATAATGCTAGATAATCTCATGAGAAAAATAGAACACAAAGTTGAATGTATATTTTTAAGTTTTTCGTAACTTCATCTCTCCTCCTATCAACTTATATTTCTGTCTTTTCCTGCTTTTTTAAACTTGTTCTATTTTCTGAGGTGAACTCTTTAGAGTTCATTCTTTGCTAACAATTAAACTAACTTCTTATATTTTTTCTCACTGCACTTTTCCTCCCTTTATTAAATTTAGGAGTGTATTTATAAAGATAATTTATGGTGATCCTTTTCAGTTTAATCCTCCACATAACTGCTTAGAATTGTTTTAGTTCTAATAGTTGTTAAAATGTCTTGCAGTAGAAATGGTACACCAGAGACTGAGAAAAAAAGTTGAAGAAAGTCAGAGTTATCTTCAAAGAAATGACACAGACCCAGATTTGGAGAATCTTGTTGATTGCAGAGCTGTGAATTCATATGCTTGTTTCTACATTTCATGATAGTTGTTCAGAACATGAAAACCTGATTCTTCTTAACCACCCCATGTCAATCTAACTTGCAGACATTTTGAAAACCAGCTGCAAGTAGTTTGCTTTTATCAGTTTTATCTGTAAGAGTAACTCCAGAGATGGGAACTTGCAAGTTTATGGGTCAAATTAATTCCCTAATTCCAATCAGGAGACAGGTTTTTTGTTGAAGAAAAACTTAAAACAATAACTTTATGACTCATATTTCTACAGTGTGCTTCTGCAAGGATAACACAGAGGTCCAAAACAGACCATTACAAAAGACATCAAAAGATGAATCTCGGTATGCGGGGCTTTTGAAGGCTTCAAAATTTTTCAAATATTGTAATTTCCACTATGGTCTGTGATTTTATCTGATTTTCTCTCATTTCTGCTATTGATTTCTAATTTAAGTGTTGATGTCTTTATTCTAAACCATGTGTAGACAGGGATTGTATAAAATTCCTTAGTTTTTAATATTTGTCTAAATAGTTTTCACAATGCCATTCAATACATGATTGGGCTACCCATTTTAAGATGTTGCATACCCTAAAGGATTTCTAAAAGTTTTGATAATTGTTTCCTGCCACTTGTAATAACTTTCTAGTGCATAATATCAATTCATTGAGAAAATCTTCATTCTGGGGCCAAATATACTGGTTATTTCCATCTGCATGTATTTTTCAGATGCATTGTTTTTTGGTATGTGCAGTGTCAAATTTAAGTAAAAATCTTGGTGAAATAAAATAATAGGTTTGAGTCTATATTTATTCAAAAGATTATAGTTACTGAATGCAATCTAGAAATGTGAATATAAGGCATCATCTCATCATTCTTTCTTCTCTAATGGAGAAAACCACTTTTGCTCTTAGTTAAAGGCACATCACCTTGCCTGTTTCATACTGCAATCCTCTTTATTTGTAAACACAAATTTACTCACCAAACTTTTGCCATATGAGATTAGATTTATCTTTCCTACCTTTAGTACCTCCAGCAGAGATGTCAACACCCTAAACTCTTTACTCTGGAGTCCCTTTTCCAATCAGTAGGAAGCAGTGGTCATTTTTAACACATTTGACAAAACAGGTAGATGAACTGCAGCCCAAAATGCCTGTCCACCTCTGATATCTAAGCCTAGGTGAAAAAAAAGCTCTACTGCAATTTTTAAAAATCCTAATATGATTATTAGTATGGGCAGATAATTAAATTATTTTAAGTCCACCCAAATATTCAGGTTGAGCACGAAGCTCATGGAGAGAATTAGCAGGTTTGGACATTGGACTTTAGGAAGCTCAAGAACAACATCATAACATTGTCAGAAAGTAGAAGACAAGAAATCTTATTCCAAGTTCTGTTTCTGCAGTATTTTGTGGCTGTCAGTTTGCTTCTTCACTTATTGAGTCTGGAGTTCACCGTGCCCAAAAACAATGTAATAAGGATTGCTAGCATGATTTTTTTTTTTTTTTTAACTTTTTAATACTCTCTTTTATTTCAGGTGAAAACAATCCATTTTCTTTTCCTTGTGTTGCTGCTTGCATAAAAGTTTGGAATAGAGGAAAATTATGAACGGAAAGATAAATTGGCACATGGCCTCATAATTCTTTATTGCACCTGCTCATACTTCCTAATCCACTGTCACCCTAACCTTTTGTGTGAAGATTCCAGCACTGACAACAAAGAGCTCCCTTGAAGTTGATGGAATTTTGTGTGTAGGAGGATGCAGATAACACACACCTCCCTTCATCTGGGTGGCAATTTTTCTGGTGCCAGAATGGCTGAACTTCCCTGAGCCTGGTGGTGTTTTGCACTGACCAGGCTGGTGGCTTTCCGTGGCCACTGGCTAACCCTGCCTGCCACTTTGTTCAAGGTGCAGGTGATAGGAGAAAAATCAGCACATGTTGTAATTGCCCGAAACCCTTAAAATTTCTCTCATCCTTGAAATGCATGGATGCACAAAGTAAAACTAAGCAGTATGAAAATTACCTTCTTTTTTTCCCTTCTTTCTTTCTCTTTTAGTGTGCAATCTTCTCTTTACGGGGGTTTGAAAAGGAAATCCTGAATCTGTTCTTTAACATATAATTTTGGTATCTAAAAACAGCACTTGGGATTAGCAGGCTTGTCAGAAAAACAAGAATTTAGATGTTCAAAAAAACTCAACAATCCACCCCCAGCTTTTCAACTGTGTCATGCATTATTGGCTGTACACAGCTGCTGTAAGATGAAGAGAGGGGAAATGCACTGAAAAGCAAAGGTGTTATTTTAAGGATATGATGAAAATAATGGAATCACCCAATCTGCTTTATATAAAGAGGTTTACATGTTCTGCAAAGAGATGAAAATGCATGCTGATCTCATATTTGGACAAGTGTTAATTACAGACTCACTGACAAGATCAAGCCTCTCAGAACTTGTTTCTTTCTTTTGGTTTTCTCTAAAAGCCAAAGAAACTATGACTTTATTCATCCTCTTCTTCCTCTCCTATCTGCACACAGATACCAGTCTGCTTCATAAATCAGGAATAAAATGAGATACAGCCATCTGACACTATTAAATGATTTTTATGGAGGCATGGAGACTGCAATCATTATTTCTGACAATAGATAAAAAGTTGTCTTCTTCATGATTCCATTATTTCAAAAGTGTTTGTGTCTGCCCATATTTGCTATTTATGGCAGATGTAATTATTGGGTCAGGGTTTTTTCTGTTCTCATAGTCAGTTTTCTTTTTAACTTCTGTCCAATTTAGATTGTATGAAGCTAAAACTGAAAGATTAAGTTGTTATAATTTAAAATGTTTTATCATAGTGTATAGATTTATTTCAAGTGCTTTGGTTGTGAGTGCCTAATAATGTCTTTTTTTAATGCTGGCAGGTTTTCTAGTACCTGCTGATCATGAAAGCCTAATTTTAAAACTTAAGAAAAATGACCTGCATAATAACAAATTGCAAAATTGACTTCTAGGTTTTGACAAAGTCTGAATTATTACTTTAGTTTTGCAAATAAAATTTGTTCTTTGTTCTGCTTCTTCTCCTCTTTTGGTGTTAACAGTAGAAGATTTTCATCATTTCCCATTGAGCTTTCATTGCACATTCCACAGAAGACCATCCTTGGTCTTCCGCAGCCCCAGTCAGCTTGGATAACTCCATCCCCTAGTTCAGGTTCAACCACCAGCCACAGGTTATCTCCCTACTGCAGGGCATCTCTTGGAATCCCCTCAATGACAAATTATCTTCATGTACATGTAGCCACCAGCCCGGGCTCAAGAATCATAAATGACTCTTACATCTCCTAAGCTCTCTTCTCATTTCCTTTGTGGGAACTATTTTTTAAAACCCTCCTACATTATTGGTTTGTCTGATGGACAACACCACACACGATTGTTCCCTTTTTTTCTTCATATCTGGGTGAACATCTGGATATGGGTGCACATAAAGATACACAAGAATTAATTAGAATGTTGGGGAGAATCATGGGAATAGCAAGCAGAAGAACACTAGCTTCTGAACTATGTTTAAGTTTCAAAACAAAACACTCAGGAGTTGAGTTGAAATTCATTGTATATATAATATACATAATATATATATATAATATATATTATGTATATATAATAATTAAAAGTTCTATTTTCCTACACTGTGCATGGCTTTGGTTGCATTTGCAGTGTGAGGTCTGCTCAGAAACCCATGGCACAGAGATCATCCTTTCCTCCTCCCTCTTCTCCTGCTCAGAGAAATAATATTATGAACATGGTCAGAAAGCAGAGCCTTCTATGATCACTCAACTCCAAACTTTGACACTTTCTTATATAAAAGGAAAATATTTTATAAGAGGAATGTCAGGATTTCACATATTCATGTTTGCCAAGCACCAAGCAGTTTCCTAGAGAATCTGGCACTCCCTTTTCTTGACATGCTGTGATACAACCTCCAGTGTGACCCATCACTCTGTATCAGAGAGCATCCTATGCAGGGAATGGTTCAGCTAATGAGTGGCATATTGTGGGAAGAGTAAAGCAATGGAATACCCAGGAAAGGGGGGGTTCCTTCTGCAGGCCTGTACTGGGTGAGGTGATACCGAGGTGAGCAAATCAAATCTCTAAGGGAGCACCAATTCTATCACGTCTGTGGTTCCTATGGAATCCCCACTGTTTCTGTTGCTTTGCATGCCACGTGTGTCAGGTGGGAATTCACAAGGATGTCTGCCTTTGTGAGGTACCACAGCATGCAGCAGGGGAGCAGCACTGCCTCTCATCTCTGCTGAGGTACTCACAAGGCAAGAAGAAAAATAAGATTATTGAGAAGAGGAGGCTGGCTGTACTCCTCCAAGGGAAAATGGCCTGGTGAAATCTGATCCTTGTGCTGAAACAGTGATGAGGGAGAGGCTGAGGAGTACACAGAAGCCTCCCCAAGCCATGTACCACGTACATCAGCCTTCTAGGTAGTCCCCAACAGTGTTGCTGTGGAGTAGCTTCTTAATGTTTATTTGTTTCATGTTAAGCAGTAAAATTAATTGGCTTAAATTAAGTGGCTTAAATGTTGGCTATAACTTCTCATATTTTTCTTTTTTATTTTAATGGAGCCTATAGGCTATTTATTAGCCCATAGGCTATTATGCCTACTATTCTAGGAATAGTATTTAAATAAAATATTTATACTGAATCTCCACATGTGATACAGAAACAGTGGTGATATGAATTAAAAAACTATACTACATAAACAACAGCAAAATCTAATATTTGAATCTTGCCTCCCAAAATTTCAAATTTGTCCCTGAAACATTTGGTTAAAGTTTAAAAGAAAAGCAGTTGTTAACCCCCTGTTATTTTACATATAAATATTGTTTTAATGACAGTGATCCTTTTCCTTAATTCTTTTTCTACTTATATTTTTGTGAATTTGAGTGATGTAATAACTCTATGATACTAAAAATAAGCATGTACAGTTCAGCAGTAATAGGCCAGACTTATTTTCTTCTACAAGAAAAGAACGAGTATACAAGTATTTAAAAAACAATTCACTCCAAAATTAAAAATTCCTTCCACTCCCTTTCCAAATAGGAAAAACAAATGCATGCTTGCAGTGTCTTGTTTATGAAAATGGGAAATATGCAAAACATGGAAGAAACAAAATTAAATCATGTGGTTTGATATATTTCCATTTCATTTTTCTGCATGAAAATGCAAAATGCCTCCCCCTTCTGCTGTAACCACTTATAGCTGGTTTCCATCTGTTAAAAAAGTTGTGAAATACATATGGGAAGTCTGCAAGTTTCTGACATTCACGTTTTGATTAGTTCTTCATCTTTTGGAATTCATCTGTGTCTAATCTTCCTTGAGCGTTATAGTGGTGCCAAATACCACCTCCCAACCCTATATAGCTCAGCATTTATTTAGGAAGTAATCACTAGTAAATTGCTGGCCTTTCTACTCCTTAGAAACATTGTGGGTTTTGCTCCCTTGAATATTAGAAGTTCTCTTTGTATCTGCAGTTTTGTTGAGCTAAGTGTGTTCCATAAGAGCACTGTGTATTTGATTAGAGGTGTATTTATATTAACTACAGCAATACAGATGCATGTAGGCATTTGTAAAAGCTGGAGTGGGACAGACAAATCTGATAAAATTTATAGTTTAGAAAATATGAGTTTGTATTTATCTTGGGAAACTATCAAAGGCTGTGTTCCTTAA
Organism: Urocynchramus pylzowi; assembly: GCA_013397555.1. Classification (NCBI taxonomy): domain Eukaryota; kingdom Metazoa; phylum Chordata; class Aves; order Passeriformes; family Fringillidae; genus Urocynchramus; species Urocynchramus pylzowi. The sequence continues at coordinate 1,545,827 of VZRH01007515.1, forward strand.
TTTCTGGAATTGGGATAAATTGAAATATCTAACCCCCACCTTTGCATTTCAACTTCAAAGTTTGGAATTCAATTTCTGGGGGAATCTAAGCAAAGGCATGTGGTAACATTAAAAATTCCACAATATAGACTTAGTAACTGTCCTGATAAAGGAGGTTTAAAAAAAAAAAAGGACTTAGAAAATAAGTCACAATAAAGGAAGTATATAAAAGAAAGAAACTTAAGGGCTTGGATTTTGAAATATTCTATATATTTTTTTCTTATCAGTGCACTTTATTATTCTTTAACATGTTGAGTATGATGGGTGCATAGTAGCTGTGCTCTGACAGGTTTGTTCATCATTGTTCATTTCACAGTTTGTGAACACCATTTGTTTTTCCTTCTATCCTTAGATGAAGCTGCTGACATACAGTGCAAGTATTATTTCAGGGCAACGGCAGGTGAAGCCATCCTAAGCATTATCTGATGCTAAAAGCTAATCCTGAAACAGGTTTTCTATCTGCTTACTTTTTATGTGGGCTTATTTTACTTGGAAGCTGCCAGTGTTGGTGTAGGCTGGCTCAGAGAAAGTGTGAGTATTGAGAACACTTTTGTAAGTGCTATGGAATTGTGGTAGGGACAGTGCAGACAAGGCAGCAGAGAAGGGTGCAGCTGTTCCAAATTCAGCATCCCTCAGATATGGACCAGCCCTCACCTGGGATGTCATTTCCAGTTGAGAATTTTATTTATTCATTATTTTGTGTTGTAGACCTTGAAGGACCTCAGATCTATGGAAAAGACTGTGGCTCCAGGCAAAATCTTGTTCTAACTTTGGAAGTGTTTGTTACAGCTTGGAAATAGAGCATTTTATGACTGTTCTGAAAATTTTGGTAGCTTAAGCTATTCCAAATCCTATCAGATTTGAAAGCAGTTGATATATTTGTTCTTTCTTTTTTTTTTTTCCATTTCTTTATCTTTCTTTTCAGTGTTTTAGTCTAGCATCTAAAATGCATGCAACAATAAAGTGATTGGTTTTATCTCTGAGTATATAAATCCTCAATGCAGGCAAGACTGCAAAAAAAATAAAAAAAAAGGAAGTACAGGTGATGAGATTTAAATTATTTCAAGAACAATGTTTTCATATTTGGGTGATTGGAGATAATGTACTACCTGGAAAAAAAATGAGAATTATAACTGTTTGTGCAGTTATTTAAATTTGCTTTCATTGCAGCTATACTACCTCTGGCATCAGAACAGTTGTATTACTTAAAATTCTTATCAGTGCAGCACTGCAAATAAAGAAATTCACTGTTGAATAAAAAATATTATAGGGGCATTTGGAGTGCTTTTATGTCTGTATATGTTTTCAGATTGGGGGTTACTGCAGAAGTTTTTTGTGAGCTCTCTAGGGGGATTTCCAGAGGTACATTTGGTGTAGCACATGTACATTGCATGGCATAGAATGGATAACTCAGTGGGCAGAGCAATCTGTAAAGGAGTTTTGGACATTAGGTAAACCATGCAGTTGTGAATGCCAGGTTGCTCTTGCCATTTCTGGCAAGACAGCAAACAAGTAATTATCATAAAATGTTCTCAAAAATGCTTCTCTATAAAGGACAAAAATCTTTAAGGCACCTTGCTATGTGTTTATCCTTGAAATGGGTAAGAACTGTGGGGAAGGGAATCTTCACAGCAATCCTCAGTAACTTCCTGTTAATCAAACAGCCACATGAGTGGTTTCAAGTGCAGAAGTTTCCTTCCTTGAAGCATTTTTCCCTCTTACTATTAATACTGGTGCTGTAACAATTAAGTTTATTTCTGACAAGTATGGCTTTCAGAGCTGGAGTGCTGAAGACATGAGGAGAGCATTAAGCATCAAATGTATCAAATGACTATTGAACACTATCTGGGGAAATTTGGCACAGCCTAAGAGGGATAATGAACTAAAGGGAACAATTTATTTTTGTAAAAGAACATGTTAATTTTGTTTTTGTAATCCCCTCTCTTGTCATTCTGTTGCTTTTGTTGAAAGCATTTTTTTGAAGTTCTTTTTCATTTTATTTTTACACTGAATTTTGTTCTCCTTGACTGCAGCAAGAAACAGATCAGCAAAGTGAAATGTTTCTATTCACATTAGTGGGATTTGGGTTAGGATCTGTGTTTATTGTTAGTAAAGAATCCCACTAGGATGCACAGACATCTATCCAAATTTAAATTATGCAACTCAGTGGGTTTGTAATTTACTCATATATCATCTTCAAGGGAGAATTTGTATGTGCACACCTTCCTGGAGATGTCAAAATGTACTGATTCACCACTGGCATTTTTTAGTTGACCATGCATGTTTTAGGATCTGCCAGCTGATGAGTTTCTGCAAGCCTCCACCTCTGAATTGAGTAGATTTTATTTCAAAGCTGCATTTGCTTTTATTTATATTACAGCTAGAAATGCAGCAGAGGCAGAACAATGAGCCTGGCATAAGTGACATCACACAAATGAGCGAAGGAGCCAAGATCATTCATGGAAGATGGAAAGAACATATAGTAGAGAGAGATATATAACGTAAATTTCTCATATGGATTGCTTAATATGCCTCCTTTATTAATTTAAAAGAATTCAAAGTCCCAGATATAAAAAAAAAGAAGTATTGATTTACTCTGTTGAGAAACTTTCCTTAATTTTTCATGCAAACTGTCATAGAAGCTTCAGTTCAAGGTAGTTGAGTCCCCATGCTTGGGAATAGCATAGAGCTAGCTGATTTTGGGATTCACACCGCCACCATTGTATGACCCTTTGTGAGCAATGGGCTGCAAGGTGTGTTCTAGACAATGGTCCTTGGTGTACCTTGGGATGTGAATCCTTCTCCTTGGTCTCTCAGGGTTGCATTTTGCCAATGAGTTACATATTAAAAGTTCCTGCAGTATCAAAAGACTTTCTGCCCACAAACTTATGAAAATTCCATAAAGAAGGCATTTATTTGGTAATAGAAACAAATGAATGAAATTTTAGATGTGACGGTACACATTAGGCACGTGGAATTTACATGTGTTCCCAACAAAAGAAAAAATCTTGGACAGACATTTGCATTTACAGCAGAAAACTGAATATGAAAATGAAACTATCTTGTAATTACTGTATTTTAATTTTTAATAGATAATTTTTAATGCTTCAGGAATAGTGTAATTTTGCTTTAATATTTTATTCCAGATTTAAAAGCTGATTTCAATTATGCTGATAATTTAGAAACATAGAAGTAGAGTTGTGTCTTGAAGTCAGTAATATCTAATGCTGATGAGAGTTATATCCACTGAAACCTACAGTAAAATCACCCAAAAAAAGAAAAGGATCACTTAAAATGTTTATAGCAAAAGAGATGCATGAAAACAGTCATTAAATAAAGTTTTTGTTTCTTTAATGTTTTGTTCATCTGTAACAAGTCAAACAGTTCCAGTTTTATTTTAAAAAAGCTAAATTTTTAATGGAAAGTGTTGTAAATATGAAAATGTTCCCCAAGATTTAAGATCCAATGAAATTAGGATTTGGGGGGGGAAATCCTGATTTTTTTCACAAAAAAGAAATCTCATCATTACTTTAAAAAACAACAAGAGATATTATCTCTATCTTAGCCATGAATGTGGAAGGTTTTAGGGGACACAGATATGGCTATTTATAAATAGTATGTAATGTATGCAACACACCAAAAGTTGTCAAGTTAAATTATTCTACCTAAGTCCATATTCATGGGTTCTTTCAGTAGTACAGATTATTGCTTACTGCCCTTAAAAGACATATTAGTTGTTTCAATTGGGAAAAGTTCTTGGGGAGGCTTGGTCATTATTACTCTCTGAAGAATCATGTGAAAAAACTCTGTTTGTGTAAGAAGTTTAGTCATATTTGTTTTGGCATTTTGCATGAAAGATGGATAAGAAGTGTTCCTGTCTATCTCCAGTAATCCTACATTAATAGCTCCATGGGGAGTTGAATAACATTTCTGCCTGTATTTGATTTGTGCTAATTCCTGAAGGCTTATCAGTGTAGTACAGCATCATATAACTTCAAATCTCCCTATATTTTCTTTTTAACTTTTAAACTACAAGATATTATCTGTTACCTCAGTTCAACCTACTGTTCCCAGTAGAAAAATCTACTACTGATTTAAATTTTAGAAGCTTATCATCTTGCTGATTTCCTCTTATGAGTTATTGGCTGTTCTGTACCCAGGAAAGTTAGAGCAATGCACCAGCACAGAACAGATCAGGTGTGACCCTAAAATACCTGTGCTCAACCAGTATTTCTGTTTGGAGCTCTGCTTTGATCAGTAAATGAGTCGTCTAGGTGAGACATGAGTGCTTTCTACATCCGTATGTCTTTATCAAACCTTCTGTTATTTTGATTTTATTTCCTTTCAAGTTTTAGGTGAGCATTTTAAATTTTGGCATGTTTGAAGTTAAGCACTTAAATCCTTGTGCAGGGATATGTGAGTTGATTACGTTCCTGAGCACCTGAGGACTTGCACCTATATACTGCATTTGAAAGTGATTTTTCAGTCTGAAATGCCAGCTCACGTCTCATGAGGAAAAATACAAATAACCACCTAAAGTTAGGTAGCTGACATTGCACAGGTGATCTTTTCTAGACTTCTAGGAGATTAGAGTTACTCTGGGTAGAAGCTCCCCAAATGTGGTGTGTACGTGGAAGCATTAACATGAATGATGTTGATCTGTCAATACACTTCTCCTAATATGCACCATTTATTGATACAGATGTACACTAAATGCTATTTTATAGGTGAGGATTTGAGGGACACAGCACTGAAGATCCAATTCTGACAGGAATCTGTTCTACCAAGAATCAGAAAGACTACTTAATTCTGTAATTAGCCCTTAAGTGATTTGGTCAAAGCTATATGGGAATTCTCTGTGCAGTCTCCCACATCCATGCTGCACCCATTTTCTTTCTCTCACTAATGCAATAAAGAAATGAGAACTGCCCCCTCCTCAACCACCAACCTCTGAAAGCATGGGTTCATGCCTGTATGATCACCACAAGTAATTCCCTAGAGTCTACCCCACCTTTGTGTGCACAACCACAGCACAAAATGTGCCACACCTCTGAAGACCATTACTTTTAATACCTAAGTTATTTTATTGAGCAGAGCTGTTTTAAGGCCACTCCCTTGCACTGGAGAAGCCTCTGATGCAGGTGCTGAAGGGCTGTTCCCTGCATCTTTATTGAACCCCACAGAGCAAGAGGTGGCCAGTGGAGACAACATACTTCAGTAAGTTCAAGGGCTGGGCAAGTCCACAGCCTTTTCTGAACCTGCTATTGGGGCCATGCAAAGGGAACTGTTGCTGCCACAACTTTCCTACTGGGAGAAAAATACAGTTCATGTCAAAGGTAATAGAGGGCTAAAACCTGCACCAAATCTATCTCTAATGGTGTTACTCGCACTTAACTAATCCTTATTGAAATGGAAAATTATTTTCCCTTATCAGAACACTGAAAAAATAAGAATATTGCTTTTGAAGTAAACTAAACTTCATTGCATAATGTAAGAAATATTAAAAAAATAATTTTGAGGGCTAGTTTTATCCAAGGCTTTTTCATCTTGGTCATTCACCTTGAATTTTAAACACACCAAATAATTATGGATTATTGATGTTTGGTTAATTGCTGATGTTTTGTGAATACTTTCTTAGTTTTCTGATATTTATTTTAGTAGACAGGCACCACTTCTTTCTTCACTTTTGACAAAGAAAATCTTTTAGTGGTGGAAAAGTTTCTCTGTGAAATCATGTTCATCTGTGCTGTGGTGCACACCCCATCATGCTCTACAATTTATTGTGGTTTAGCTATCACTTCTATGAAGACCATATATGAAAACACTGATATCATAATGCTTTTGTGAAATCTCACACCACCTAAGTATATAACATAGTTTTAAATACAAATCACTACGTGTAAATTACTACTACATGCTTACTGACTGGGATTTAAATTCAGATTCTGATGTAAAAAAAAATAATTTTGTAGGGTCTTTTTCACTTTTTTGTTTGTCTATGAGTCCAAGCATTTGCTGAGTTAATGATGTTTTGGTCATTTGTCAGTATGTTCACTCTGGAAACACACAGTGTTTGAAATCTAAGTTGTTGGAGGAAACAACTAGGTAGGAATTAGCTGAGTACATTTGTTATAATGTGAGTTAACCACATGTGATGTAATGATTCCAGACAGAAAATACCAATAAAACAATATTCCAGTGTAGGAATATTGCTAAAATAGAGGTATCATAAATGAGAGTAACTTATCCCTAAACTATGTTTCATGTACTCTCTGTAGAGATTGTGAATGGATAAAATGATTTTTCAGAGCTTGAAGGATTTTTTCCTTTGGGCTGTTCCCAGAAGAGACAGGGATTTAAACTTACATTTCATGGTAGTATTGACCACAGCAGACCTGGCAAATTTAAGCACGTGACGAGCTAGTCAAGGCTGAATGGCAGATGAGCACCAGTTTTAAGACACAGAACACCACCAATTTGTCCTAAAGTGGTTAAAATGGACTTTTCATAAATCCACATACATGCTTTCTCTGTTTAGTGCATGCAGCCTTACATTCAGATGCATTCAAGAGGAATGTATTCAAAGTAGAAAATGTTTTCCATTTTCCCAGTCAAGACCATTAAAGTCAGGTAAAATAAAATACAGGGTTAATAAAACATAGAAGAGCAAAATAAACACCCCACCCCTCAGTTCAGCAGGTACCTCCTTATTTTGCTTTCTGAAAAAAAGCCACCTGATCAGTGCACAGTACTTTGTTTGCTACTCAGGAAATTGGTATCTGCTCCCTGATTTACTGGGAGTGCGTTAGACCCCGCTCAGCCCGGGGAAAACCACATGTGAAAATCCTCAGGGAGCATCATGATGGCAGAACATGCTTCCAGACTGAAAGGACTGAAAAGGCAAGCAAATATAAAGTGTATGATATATAATTGATGAAGAAGAAATCTCTAAATGTAAGAGTTTCGCTCAATCATAATAAAGTAGCTGAGGGTGTGCAGACACTGGAATTAAAGATACATGTACTCCATTCAGCAGATCAATATTTATTCTTCAGTCCAAGGCACCAAGCATAAATTTTATATTTTTCCTAAAAGCAAGAAATTTATATAAATCTCACAAATGTTTAAAAAAACCCATGCTGACCAGATTTCAGACTAGGGGTTTTTTCACCTTTGTAACATGTGCAAGTTTCTAAAAGATTTGGGACAATTGTTCCAATTATAAATAGATTGCATTAATCACTTGGAAGATCTTTAAGGAAAGTTGCAAGATGCAGAACAGAGAAGGATGTTAGCTGCAGGATACATGCAAAGCTTGTAAACCTTCACAAAAAAAAAAAAAAAAAAAGGTAATTGTTTTTCCCTGAGGTATTCTGGAATTTGTTGAGAGTAGGTTGTGACAAAAATTGCAATGCACCTGCTTGAATTTAGAGTGTCTGGAAGAGTTATGGATTTGCAAACTTTTCTGTGGGACCAGATCTGAAAGGTCCAAGAGGGAGGGGTTGCACAGAGAATGTACTGCTGTAAAATGGGCGTGGGGTTGGACCAAGCTGCAATATGTGTGATTCTAGATGCTGTTCTCCATATGCCTGTGTTTAGACATCTAAACCCACCTTCGATTTTTAGCTTGTTGTCATATAGAGATGTGTGGGGTGTGTTTTTTTAATTACATCTGCAGGATGGAAAACATTGTTTGATACTCTTTCAGCCCAGCAGTGAAAGGAACCTCTGCAGGATCCTTGGGTTTCTCAGGCTCAGCTTGGTTGGGATGGGCAGAGAAGGAAGGAGACATAGGAGAGATGGTAAACAGAATAGTCAGATTTTGTACTTCTTACTCTGATATGGTCTGCTGCAGTTTGGGAGGTTGTTGGAGGGCTGGAGAGCTTCTTGCAAAATGTATGATCTTTTCAGAGAGACAGCATTTATTTAATGACATTCTGCTTAGGTTACTGATGTGTGTGATGTGACTGTCACTGTGACGTGGCCAGGGAAAACAACTTTTTTATAATTCTATGTTTGTTCATAAGAGAGCTCGGTCTGCCTAAGGTGAAACAACTTCTTCAGTGGGTGCCCTCATTAGATAAAAGTCTTCATACTGGCGAAAAAAATGCTTAGCACTCCTTCTAAAAGTAAGAACAGTAATGTCTGAGGCTCTTCTGTAACACAAACTCCTCAAGTATTTGGAGTAAATTGCTGTGCATAGATGTGTTTCATAGTGGTGTTCAGTAATGTGCAACTTTTTTGATGAATTGATACAAATGCAGTGCTTTTCCAAAGAGAATTTAGTGAAGGATAGTGGATATTAGTTTTGTGGGAAACCAGAGAGGTATTCCAAATTTTGAATGTGAAGTGTGTGATGTCTGTGTATCTCTGCACTGTGTGGATCTGGAGTGGAGTTTCTTCTCTATTTTACCTTGTGATATTGCTGATATATTGCCAGGCTAATGTGGTACCTACACCTGTGCCCATGATATAGCAGAAATAGAGGTTAATTGCAGTGCTAAGGGTGCTTCTCTCTCAAACTGATTACCAACCAGTTATTGCCACTCAGTATTTTTCTTCACTTGCTACATTTATTTCTCATCAGAGGAAGGTCTATGCAAACACAAAAGCTGCTCTGTTTGTTTTTTTTTTGCCATTGTAACATGAAACATATTATTCCATCACATATAAAATGATATTTCATATACAAAAACATAATTTCTTTGTATAAACTATTTGTAACTATCCAACTAAGAGGGTCTTTGCTCCTGCAAAAAACCACCAAAATGAATGGAGTGAAGTCAGTTAATGCCACTTAGGTGTTAACTATGGATAATTAATTCCCTTGTGGCCACATTGACTTTGTTCATTACTGGGCAATAGCCAAAGCTGGAATTTCCAAGTTAGGGATCATGAGCCTTTGGGATTTGATTAATTGTGTTAGCAAGAAGGAAGTTTTGCTGTCCTCTGTAGAAAGGAGCAGCAGTGAGACCTGATAAAACCTCTATGATAAAAGATGTAAATTCTTACTAGCTTTAAGATAAAGAGGTGGGAATGAAAAGTTTGTTTTTTCTGTCATGACATTTCCACTGTCCTTTTTCCAAGTTTCTTTCAACTAGTCAACACAATGATTAACTGGAAATGTATCAAATTGTGTAGCTTTCAATGACATTTTCTTCCAACAATGATAAAACAGGGTATTCTTGTGCTTAGAAATTGATAATAGTATTACTGAAGAAAGATTCTATCACAGGCAACACTTACTCATTTATTAAGATACATTTTATTAATGTGATGTTTTATACTATCTGTGCCTTACATCCAGTGTAGTTGCTTTTGCTTCTTCATTTAATGTTACTGTAGATAAAATATAAGCCAATATCTCTTTGAATTTCTTTGTATTAATCTTATTTACCAAAGTAATAAATTATTTTTTAAGTCAGGGCACTTTCTGATTTGAAGGCTCTGAAGATGTGTACAAATAGAAATGTTAGAGCATTTTTTTTCAGAGAGAAGCCTGGTCATTAATCTCTTCTTATTTTCATCTCTGTCTCTATATATTTTTATTAAAATTTATATACTTAGACTGTATCAGGAGACTAAAAAAGTGCATGCAAAAGCTATTCTCGTTTTGCAAGGGTTTAAAGGTTGAAAGAAATTGTCCCCTATGCTTCAAATGGTTCTTTGTCTAAAGGATGCCTAGTGACACTTGAGTTTTTGTGGTACTTCTCCTAGTTTATAGCAAATACTTCATTGCACAGAGTGGCTGCTGCCTGGAAAGGCCACCTGCTTACTTTGGATCCTTGCACCTCAGGGGAGAGCCTGTCTGTCTGGAGGGAGGAAGGTCAGTGGTCTAGAAAATGGCTAAGATGGACCACCATATTCTATCTGATTACCAAAGAAACAAGCTAATTACCCACACACATCTGTGCATGCTCAGCCATTGTGTAGCTGTGAAGATTCAAGCCATTTGCCTTGGGATTCTTTTCTCAAGCTCAGCAACCAGTTAAACTGATCTTTAGACAAGCAAAAAGCTGTATGATTTCTATGTTCTCTAAGTAGGTTTTCCAGGGAATTTATTCCATCAGTTGAATAAAAAAAGTTGGATAAATTTGAAAATCCCTTGCATGCTGAAATAATTACCTACAACCTTGGCTTTCTTTGGTCACTTTTACTCAGTTTTGAGGGACAGAGCATATGAGAGCCTTTGTTAAAATTCTGGTGATTTAAGCTGCTTTCATTTCACTTTCCAGTGGGTGGCAAACCCCCTTCTCCCCGTGTTTGTGTCCATGCACATCCTTTGTAAAATTAGTGAGAGATGCGATAAACTGGGAGGCGGGAGGGGAACTACATTTTCCAACCATGCAAAAGCTTTCATTTCACCAAAAATAAGGTTAAAGTTTCCCATGTTTGGGCCCCCTTCAGTACCACTGGTAGATCTAGGACCTTGTTTTTGGTTTTTTTAACTCAGCAATTTGGTATCTAGCTTAAGTAGGTCAGAGTGGGGAAATGCCAGACTCAGTCGAAGGTGGGTAAACTCTGCTCTCATTCAGTATTGACTGAGAGTGACCTGAACCGTTGCTAATTTGTTTAGACCGATAACATGGTGAGGCAGATGATGTTCCAGAAGTGATTTCAGCACACTTTGGTTTTTAATGGACTAGGTTGTGCTTCATCTGAGAGATACATTGTATTGAGCACGGGGTGGAAGTTAATCGCCCCAGTTCTACACAGCCTTCTGCAGCTGCATTCAATTTATAAGTACTAATGATTAAAATTTACCAAGATGGTGAGCTCAGCATTGCTCTTATCTATAGTTTTATTAGAAAGACTTAAAAATGACAGCACTGTCATTAAATGTTGTGGGATTTCCTTTTTTTTTTTTTTTTCAAATCTGCATATATTTAGACATAATTTGCAAGAATATCGGTTGCATTAATAATGCAAATCCTAATTACTTGTTAGAAAATTGATGTTACCCCTCCAAGCTACATTATTGCACAGGCTTTCTCCAGAGTGAGATTATTTGGATAACAGTCTCTCAAGGATCTCAGGTTTTGCGTTGTGTCAAATTTTTTGCAGCTCTGTGGCTTACAAGCTCATTTTTTTTGCACAGCAAGGGTGAATAATAATCTTGACTGGCTTATTAGTAATCCTGTTTAGACACCTGTACAAATCTTATTGTTTGGAAGAGTGATTGATTTATGTGTATTAATAAGGTTGAAAATACATTTCTTAGCTATTATACATTGATGATCTGAATCATTGATTTCAGTCTCCCTTTCCTTTTCTCATTAAAAGTGTAAAAAACATGGCTGCATATAAATTAACTGAGCATAAGAACCATGAAAACATTGCTGGTATTTTTAGAATTTTTTCCTCTGAATTTTCTTACAGCATTCTTTATTCAAAAGCATAAGAAATGTGAGAAATACCAGAAATAACTGTGTTCTGACATTATTAATGGCTCTTTGTAATGTATTTAGCACAACATTATCATGGTGCTTCAGTTAGCAATCTAAAAAATCCTTTATAGTGAAAATGCTATAGTAAATTTCTTGAAAATAAAGCTTATCCATGTTTTTGAGTCACTGGGCCTGTAAACCTTCAATTTTTTTGTTCTTAAAAGCTGAGGTATTCTCCAACTTTCATTATTATCTAAGTGCATATGACACTATAAAGTGATTTAGATGTTTGAAAACAAAAGCAATATTATATCTTTTTAGGATATCATTAGAGTCCATGTCCATTAGCAGAATTTCACACAGTTCTTGGTTAGCAAAGTGGCCTTTAGTGGTGCCATGAGTATATGGTCAGGAATGTTTTGCTGCAGACTGGAAATGGACCTCTCTGGGTTGTGAAGGCATTTCAGCTTGCTGAAGAATTTCTGACTAATTTTGAAAAATGCTTTCTGTCGGGAAATACCACACAGTATCCCTAAAGACCAGAATGAAAGCAAACCTGAACTGGTTGAGTTTCCTGTCAGACCATGCTTGTACCAGCTCCATGGAATTACTCCTGAGCAATTGATGACATAGTTTACTTTATGTTCTCTACAGAGTTTTCTGTTTAAAAACACCAACCAACCAACCAAAAAAAAAAAAAAAAAAAAAAAAAAAAAAAAAAAAAAAAAACAAAAAAAAAAAAAAAAAAAAAAAAAAATAACCCCCACAAAAAAAAAAAAAAA
>VZRH01007515.1:1558068-1686950 GCA_013397555.1 Urocynchramus pylzowi
ATTTTTTTTTTAAAAAACCCCAACAAAAAAAAAAAAAAAAAAAAAAAAAAAAAAAAAAAAAAAAAAAAACCAAAAAAAACCCAAGCAAACAAAAACAAACAAAAAAATATCCCCCAAAACAAACAAACAAACAAAACCCCCCAAAAAACCCAACAAAACAAAAAAACCTCAAGGATTTTTTTATCTCAGTCATGATTCCAAATATCTTGTCAAACAAATAATTTAAAAAATAACCCAAAAAACTATTGTGGTATATTTCTGTAGCCTAATTATTCATGACTGAGATTTGTATTTAGGAATCACGTGAATTTCTAATGGAATATTAGAAATTAGTGGAATATTCATTATGTGGAATATTCATTATGTCCTGCTTATAGGTTAATGAAACTAAGAATGATGTTTTTTCCATGGAAACCAGTTTATGAAGTTTACAGTTATTTTTATTTTGATATCCACAAATTTGTGTAATGTTAATTTTCATGCAGTGATTCTCATCAAACATGTTTTCTGATCATTGCTCAGCCTTTATTTCACAACTACCTCCAGAGGAATACATAGCTGTTATCTGCCCATTACAAAAATCCAGCAAAATGCAGTAATTTTTTATACTTTCAGAAGGAACGTGCAGTGTGGTGTATGACAAGTTACTAATCTTCTTTATATATGCACAGAGAATCTGCAGGAGTTTTATTTAAATTTTGTACATTCTCACTATATTTATCCTCACAACAATTCTTTCATGCTGTCAGTGGTTGTGATGTTTTATTGAGCTGGGATGTGAAGACAGAATGTTTGGCCTGTGGTCATATTGGAAGGATACCCACTTCAGTCTTTGCTGTCCTCAGCTGCTCCAGCTTCCCTTGGGATTGCCAAGGCAGGAATTTTGTTCCTTATTTTCTGGGTAGCAACACTTCTGTGTGCTTGGAGCTGCTGGAGCCCAGAGACAAGATGGTTTCCAGTACTGTGCCCTGTATCTCTTACAGCAAAAAGGTGGAGCAGCTTCAGGTGACAGGATGAAGTGTCAACAATAATTTAAATTAGGAATTAGGCTTCTGGAAAGAGGTCTTTATGCTGCCCTTCAAAGTTCACTGGCAACACAATTACTGCAATACTGAGCTGGGTCAAAATTTCAATGCAAATGCAAAAAAAAAAAAAAAAGGTAATGACTTACTGATAAAGCAAAATAAAGTAGAAACAAGTAAGCTGTGTTTGAGAAATTCCACTTTAAAGAAGCTTTAAATATCTGCAGTTTATTTTTGGTGTGATGAAAACTTTTCTGCCATTTGTCTGTCTCATCTTTAAAAGCAGACACATTATATCATTGCACTGAGGTAATATGAGATAATCAAGATTTTCCTACTAGTGATTTAATGAAACTTTCTCTGGCAAAATGTCAAATATCCATTTAACATGAACTACTGAAATATGTAAAGCTTAGAAATTTAGAACTACAAAGAATTCTTATTAGGAGAATATTGATTTAACTTAATCCAGTTTAATTCCTTTGTAATGTTTCAAAACTTAAAAGCAATGAGTTTAGAAGACTGCACAGTATTTCTCAGCAGTAAAATTGCCAATTTTTTTAAGGTAGAATTACTAATGTCTCTTACTATTCATGATCTTAAGATTTTGTTTTACTGTGCTGTGCTTATAAGGCTTTTATTTTTACTTTTAATGCTATAGATTTTTGGAGTGCAGGAGTATGTTGTGACAGACTTTATTTTTCCAAGGCATTGAAAGGAAATTACGTGGTAAAAAGCTGTTTAACACTCTTATAGTCAGGGATCTAATAGTGACAGAAATGCTGTGACTGGAAGACTAAACTCTTCTAAATAAAATCATGCCTCAACTTCTCTGCAGACATTGTGGAAAGACACAGCTTTTGAAGGCTTGAATTTAGACTTAGTCAAGCATAGCCTGTTTTAAAGTCCTTGAATGGGTTTTACTGGGGTCACAATCAGCACTCAGAACTTCCCTTTGTCATGGGGGGAGGGTGTTAACTTAGGAAGGCCAGCAATTAATAAATTAATAAGTAAATGCTAACAATTACACATAATTACTTCACCAGCTGATTAGAAATGGGGGGAGAGGTTTGAAGTCTGATGCATATTTTGGTTGCATATCATAGACTTTGTTGTGTTTGTTTTACTAATTGTGGAAATGCACATTTAGATGGGCAGATGAAGTGCCACTGGATAGGAAAACAATGGGAAATTGGATCAATGGGAAAGCAATGGGAAACTGGATCTTGAAGTATCTGTTATTTTTTTACTGATCAAACCTGTATCATTCAGACTTAAAGGGCTTTTCCTTTAAAAAAAAAAATTAAATTTGTGGCTTTAGAAAATGAAGGAATTAGATTATTTTAATAGTTTTGAGAGTATATTGGAAATCTCTATACAACTGGGGGGACCCAGTAAAAACCTTCAATTTTGGTATGTTGGGACAGTTTGTATGTTGGGTATATTGTACATAGGAGTTATTCTGTATTTAGATGGCTTTGGAAAATGTTGACTATCAGTTGAGAAAGTGAAGTGAAACCTGGCCTTACAAAAGTGTTGAGCTTTTTGGTTTAATTCCTTCCACTTGTGTTCGAGCAGGGCCCCAAAGCTGTATCTAGGAGGGTTCTGGCTGGGCAACAAACCTGGTTATCTCAGCCCCCTGCTTTTGCTGCCCTCTGAAAATGAGCAGACACACTTGCTCATCCCCTGCAGGAGCTGCAGAATGAGCAGCCAGCCTCTCCTAAACTGGGTTCCCAAATAAGCTCAGCTGCCTGCAGTGCTGAGATAGATTCAAAAATGTGCTTAAGCAAATTCTGCAGAGATCTGGGGTTGTGTGGGGAGATCTCTGTAGCAGATGTGTCAGGGCCTCAGCAGCTCAGAACTGCCATTTGCAGTTTGACATGGTGCCTTTTCAACAGAGATTTTCTTGAGGGAGGACTTTGGTTTTAAATCAGTGCCTTTAGATCATATGAAAGAAAATGGCAATTTTCTACTCTTTTCTTCTTTTTTTTTTAATTTTTTTTTTTTAATAGATTTCATCCAAACACTATAATTCAACTTTTATATAGATGAATCTCCCTCTCTGGAGAAGACCTGAGGGAAGAAGAATTACCTACAGAAATCATTTTGAGGTCAAAGTCCTGGAACTACCTTTACCTTTTCCATAAGAAGTGAAAATGTATAACCTCCCACTGGGCATCCTGGTAGCCTGAGGTATAGATAAATTAATTTCTCAGTAGTGATATGCACAGAGCTTTGGTCCTTCCATTATGCCTCTGGTAGTCATAGGCACCTCCGTTTGCAACTGGGGAGGACTTAGAAGAGCCAGAGTATGAATTTTTTTAGAGCCTGCCAGATGGCTGTGCTGGCAATAGCTTTTTCATGTTGCATAGGGCAATAGCTACCCTTGTACCACAACTCTGCATCAGGCCCTGTTCTTTCCCTTAGATGTAGATAGATGGAACAGTGTGTGATAGTCCCACTAAACCTGCTTCTCCTTTTGTAGCCCAGTCTTAAACCAGAATAGCTTGGCCAGGAATCTGGGGGGGAGGAGACAAGAAGGAAAACGAAACAATAGCTGTACATCAAACCTCCCACATCTCTGCCCAGCTAAAACTGCATCAGTCATTCACTCTAATGGTGGTGTTGAAGGATCACATCATTTATACATAAAGCTTTGTCAGTGTGTGTGCAAGTCAGTAGATAAAATTACACTAAAAATGGACGCACCCAGAAAATATTTGTCCCTTACTGACAATTGCATCCATAAAATGTATTCCAACTAAAATCTGTGAAGAAGCTTTCAAAAAAATCCCCCAAACTGAGCTTATTGCATCAGGCTAAATATTAAACATAACAATTAAAATGTTGACTGCAAGTAAAATGTAATGTGGCCAATAAAAATTTCTATATATAGACCTCACTTGGAAGTGGTGATCTCTCTCTAATAAATTACAAACCCTGTGGTTTATGTACTACATTTTCTTCTCCACTGACTTAAAATATATATAGCCCAGTGATTTCAATTAGTTTTATACTTGCTTCTTGCAAAGCTAAACTGGACTGGAGTCTGGCTTGCCATTTCTTTTTCTTTCATCCTACAGTAAACAACTCTGTTCAAAGATTGAAAAGGAATTGTACTTCATTTTATCTTTGCTACAGGGAAGAAGTGAGGAAGTTGACAGAAATTGTAGAGCTGTTGTGACACAGGGCTTCCACCTTTGAGGTTTCTTGACATTCTTCTGAGCACTGTAGAGTCGGGGAGACCAGAAACCAAGAGATGCAGTGGGTTGGAGAAAAAAAACCCAAACAAATCAAAACTCCTCTCTTACTCAGCGCATCTCAGGTGATTGTCTTGAGGTGTTTGCTCACTCATCAATTCTGTGCTCCACAGGGTGTTTCCTAGTATGCCCAATGTAAACATTTTGCTCTGTGTTCAGCTGTAGAGTCTTTGTTTGGGAAACACTTGAAGGATGCTCTCCCTTATCCCCAGCAATTATCTTCTGAAACGTACCAGGTTTTTTTCCTCCTCTGCTGCAGATATTTTAAAGCCGATTCCACTGCAGAGGAAATCTTTCTCTCCTAAATCCTTTATGCAAAACCTTTTTTTATGCTTGAGAAAGAAGTTTACTTTGATATAAAATGTGTTCAGGCTTCCTGAACAATTATTTTAGCAATTCACAGCCTTTAAAGGGATAGCTGCACAGAAGGTATTCTGTTATTCTTCCCTGTTTTGGGGAGACCTTCATCCATTGTTCTGCAAGGTAATAGAAGTAATTTGTTTTCCCCTGTACAGGAAAACAAAACAAAACACAGTGATGTGAAGATGGGAGGAAGTGTCATAATACAGATTTGTGTATAAAATAATAGCATCTCCTCTTCCAGTTTGATTTCAAATAGAACCACCTGCTGGTAGCTCAGATTGTGTCCTAAATCACTTGGCTTTTGGTACATAAAAACGTCAAGAATGAATATGTTCATCCGGCTGTGTTCTTAAAATGTTTTATTAGTGAGAATAGTGAGTTTCACAGAATTTGGAAAATATTATCTTATAACCACAATAAGCTCTAAAGATGTCTAATCTAAGTTGGGTGACTTTCAAGACTAGAGGATGGTTGATACCAGCCTGCCATTAGTAGCACATTATCGATTTTTTAAAAATTTTGAAACATGCTAGTGACGTAATTTTTCAAGGTGTTTCATTCTGAAAAACTGAAAGCCTGGGATTCATTATGTTCTTTTAAGATGAAGAATAAAAAATATAGCTCTATGTAGTATACAGAGTTGACAATGATAGATGTTGGTGTGGCACATGGAAAGAATATTTTATTGGGAGCTTTTCTGAGTCACTGTCTGCATCTCTGGTGAGTGACTGGCACCAGGTACATTTCTCACAAGAGGAGGGGCTTGTGGTGCTTTGAGCATTCACCTTTTGTCTGACAGTTGTCTGCAAGTAATGCAGCCAGTGCTAATGCCAGCCTTGTGGGGTTTATTAGATCTAGGGATTATAATTTGTGGTTGTTTCCTGTTACATTAAGCACTACATAAAAATGCTCTATGCCAACACTATTCAGTGAAGTGTGTGGCATATAGCATGCTCACATATGTTTTGTGGCATGTGCAAATTTCCCTTCTGAGTGGTGGAGAAGAAGGGTGATCTTTAAAAAAATGAATTCCCCACTTTCAAATTTTTCTGCTGAAAGTGGAAATGTGGGAAACAATACTGCAAGTGATACTGGTAACTCAGAATTTAGGAGGAAAGGGAGCTTCTATACCTGGCATAAGTTTCTCTATAGAGAAATAAAATAACTCTTGGGGTAACTGGTGCAAATGCTGGAGCCCTGAAATTGTAGTAGGCAAATCTTGTGTGGCACATACTATGAGATATGCTAGCTCCAGGTCCTTATCAATTGATAGATTTATTTGGAGTCCATAAAGACAATGTACAATGGCAGCTGTAGCCAGGTGGGGGTAGGCAGGATAAGCTGACAAGGGCTCAAGCTGCAAAAGGGGAGGTTCAGGCTGGACACTGGGAGGAATTTTTTCACAGAAAAGGCTGTTAAACATTGGAATGGACCTCCCAGGGAAGTGGCAGAGTCACCATCCCTGGAGATGTTGAAGAAACAACTGGATTTAGAACTCAGTGCCATGGTCTGGTTGACAAGGTGGATATCAGTCAAAGGTGGGACTCTGTGATCTCACAGGTCTTCTTAAACCTTAGTGATTCTGCAATTCTCCGTGACTGTGATGGTGGGAGTGATGCAGTTCAAGTGTCCCTCCCTCCCTCCCTTCCTTCCTGAGGGTATGAGCTGCTTTGTGTCAGCCATCTGTGTGCTGCCTTGGCAGATGCACACAGGATTGTGGCTAGGAGAGTGTGTTTGGGGGATATAAATGTGGCCATGGTCTCTTCTTCCAGGCACTTACTGCAGGCTGCTTTCCCAGAAGAAAGTGCTGTGTGACACAGGTGTTCGTCTTTGCCACTACAGCCTATTTTTATATTCCTTTTATGGTAGAGTTTAGTAACAGTATTTGATGGGGAGAGGGTAAAAAGGGCTGAATCCTTTACCAAGATATCACAACTTTGGAAATGTAGACATTTCTATGATTTTAGGTATAGGATGGACACATCATAGTTCTTACTGCTTGTGTTTCCAGGGTAAGGAGCAAGAATGACAAGCTCCAGCTCAATTTTGACATTCTTGTTTTCTAAATAACCTAAGGATTTACAAAGCTACAGAGACAGATAAGGTGGAGAGTCTTTGCTAAGCAATGTAACTTCAACACAGGCTTTTTTATTTCACCAAGGGCTGAACAGTTTTCTCTTCAAGCAGCAAAGATATAACAGAATTGTAAAAAAAAAAAAAATCTGTTCTAGGTAATGTCAGTATTTTTTGAGTTTGTAACTCCAGAATCACCACTAAGTTCTAGTTATGCTATGGTACTGCTGAAAATACATCTCATCCTACTGTGTTAGCAAACATTTTTGGACATAAGCATTTTCAAGGTCATCTGTGGGTGGTCATGAACAATCATTACAACCATTCTCAATTGTGTATGTTTGATAGCAAATGAAAAATAGGAATTAATTAGAAATCATGCTTATTTCACTGCATAGTGAAGTAAGGATATGAAATTGATATAACTATATAATCTAAGTTTCCTGGCAATCATCAGGAATTAAATTGTCTTCTGCTTTTGCAATTAAATTCATGGGTTTCTTTTGGAGAAAAGGATGCTTTATTTCTCCCAAAAAGTATATATCTGTGTTTGTGTATTGTGGTAGGAGTTATAGAAGTATAATTGAAATGCTCCAGTAATTTTTTGCATAATTTGGTAGTATATAAGTTATGGGAATCCTGGGAAGCAGAGGCTTAATATGCATCATTAGACATCACTATTTTTCTTGGTGAAAGTGAGGAAGTTTTGCCAGGGATTTTTCAGTATATCAATAATAGATAACTTTTGCTTGCTGTTGTAGGAATAAACTTTTTAATCATTATATTATTGGTTACATTTCTACCAAACAGTGACAACAGAAGAAGAGACAAGTAGATTCCTCCAATAAATATGAATATTGTGGCATGGAGCAACACAAGTGTCAGTTTTATCTAATCCAGGGAAGTGGTGTACCTTTGCAAACAACTACAGGGTATTATGGAATGCTTTTTAGAGATGGGCTTGTATACCTGAGGTGCCTGTGCAAATAATTTGGCAATGAGCTTGCAATATTTTTACCCTATGCAGTATTTTTATTTTAATCTTAAGTATTTTATTGTTACAGAAAGTGAACAAGCCTGTGCACAAAGATCCAGAACAGGCAATGAGATTAACTCCTTTCTGCCTTGCATAGAACTGCCTTTCAAACCATTTCCTTTCATGAGGTGTTACAATGCTATGAATGTACACATCCTGGAAAGCATATTTGATTTGTATTTGTTTTATAATCACAAGTCTTTGATATTTCACTGCAAGGCTGAAATCTGCTATTCTTATCAAATCACAGAATTATAGAATACTTTGAGTTTTAGACTTTTAAAGGTCATCCAGTCTCCAAAGGTCGTCTGGAATGAGCTTGGACCTCTTCAGCTAGATCAGGTTGCTCAGAGCCCTGTCCAACTTGACCTTGAATGTTACCAGGATTGGGGCACCTACCACTTCTCCAGGAGCTTGTCCCAGTGTTTCACCACCCTCACAGTAAAGTGTCTTTCTAACATTTGATATAAACCTCCCCTCTTTCAATTTAAAGCCTTTACCTCTTGTCCTATCTCTGCATGCCCTTGCCAAAAGTCCTTCTCCAGCTTCCTTGTAGGCTCCCTTCAGGTACTGGAAGGCTGAAAGCAGTAGCTGGTGTGTTTTGTTTCTCTGTAAGTACATGAGAATGATGACCATCCCTTGCAGTGATAAAGGTCCCTGAGGTCCCAACATTCCTGAAAATGGGGATAAACCTTGGGAACATCCCCTGGGACTAACCAGGGAGTGCTGATATTTTGCTTTCACAAGTCGCTTAGCCTACTCCCGCTTTCCCATCTATAACACATGTTTTTTAGCCATATGTTGTTCTTCTTTTTTTAAAAAAAGCAGCTAGAGAAAGTTTAGGGTCTGCAGTTATTTCTGTTAGGAGAGAAGATGTGACACAATGTGTGTTTGATGCCAGCTTTTTTTTTTTAAGGAGGTACAAATTTGTGATGAAGCCATCTTTGATTGGGGGAGGGCTGCATTAAAGGGTAGGTTTCTGGCTTGTAGCCCTCTAGTTTTTTAAATAAAACATTCTCAGAATGCTGCCCCCTCCCCAATCACTTACTGATGCTTCTTGCTCAGCCTGAAGCCTCCCCAGCCACCTGAGTGTGGTGCCAGCTCCAGGAGCAGCAGGGTTCTCCTTGGCACACACCCTTTTCCCTCCAGCCTGTCGGCATTTCTGAGTAGCCTTCCAGACACTTCTGTTTGAAATTCTTTCCTAATTTCATTCATGTGGTTATTTTGCCTAATTATCAGCTTTTTGCTGAAATTTTTCCCAGCCTATTTGTACAAATTTTTTAACACTGTGAATTTTTTTAATATTGCCCTTTTTACTTCCAGGGGCAGCAGGATATGTTATACTATTTGTCTACACAAATTAGTTCAGTTTTTTTTTATTGCCCTGAGTTTCCAACCTTAAAATCTCCTATAAAAAGAATAAAGCATTTTCTGTGTGCCACAAATCCAGGAGACCAACAATCCATGTTCTTTCCCTGTTATTTATTATTCAATGCCTTTGTATTTTGCCTCTGCACTTTAGATGTAAGTCCTTTCTATGCAAAGTTATCCCAGCTTGGTCATTTATTCCTTGTAGGAGAGTTCATGCATGCCCTGGACTATTCTCATTGCCTGCTCTCAGACATTCTCTGTCTGAGTCAGGCACTGCCAGGGTCATGCTTTGCTCCAGTGAAACTTCACCTGTTGGTGGCATCCTGCACTATTGTCTCTGGTGTTCACAGCATTTTTATGCAACTTTTCTACATTCACATTTAGCAGACTCTGTCCTTGTGCTCACCAACTCAAAGACACTTCACTTTCCTTCCCAGCTATGTTAAACTCCTCTAAGGTGAATGAAGGTTTCAGGCTTCTATCTCCAAATACAGATTGTTTTCCCTGTGTGACCTTTTGAGCATATGAGGTTTACCAGGTGTTTCTAATAACCTTCCTTCTTGATAAAGCTTTGCAGTTTCTCTAAATGTTTCTACTGTTCATCAGCAGTTCTCAATTATTCACTTGCATTTTAATTATTTATATTTATGGCCAGATGATATAATTGTCATCTGACATATAAGCAGAGACTTCAATAGCTAGTGACTTTTCACAAAATATCAAAGAAAAAATCCAAATCATGAGAGTTTGCATATCATTCATATTTCCCTTTTTAATTTGCATTAAATTGGAGGGAAATGTCCATGAAGCTGTAGTGAATGAAGGCATTCTTTTAATGCTAGACAAATAAATTATAAAAAAAAGTAAGAGCTTTTATTTTCCAAACTGATTTGTGGTTATCTTATAATAAAATTGTAGTAAACATTAAACGACTAGCTGAAACTTGGTGAAATATAATTATATGTTTATGTAGTGAAAATAAAAATAGCTTTAAATAGAAAAAGAGTGTTTCCTTGAAATGGTAATAGTAAAGTAACTTCATATACTAAACGATTTTTAATGCAATGTTTTCCTTTCTGTCTGCTAAGCAGCTTTCAATAATTTCAAATAATTTGCTCTGTTCTCCAGCTGCTTAAATTTTCAGTGGTTTTCTATGTGACACTTTTTTCAAAAGGATTTGGAAGTCCGAATAAATTATGTCAACTGGTTCTCTTTTATCCATTTTATCCATTATTATGCTTGTGGAGTATGACCCACTTTGAGAAGTTTATCAGATGAGAAAGAGTTACATAGTGATAAAATAGAGACCAAGCTACTGTCTAAATGTATCTTCAAGCACCATAATGGAAAGTGGGACTCTTCAGATCACTGTAAATTAAATTGATTAATAATACATCATGATAAAATGAATTTTTCATGGTATGGGAGCTAATGTTCTCAATTATTCAGCAATGCAAAATGTAGGAAACTTGCATATAAACAGCATGCAAGACTTGATCCATTAAATCTTTATTTAGAATACAAAGAATTTTTTTTTAATATGCAAGAACAAATTTACTATAAATATCTTTTGCTTTTGGTGGCAAAAATTAAGTCAGAAATTAAACTGGCCATGTATAGACAGCAAAAGTATCCTGTCTATACAGCAACAGCACACACGTTTTAATCATTGTATATTCAAAATGTTCCCATTTTTTACTTCAGTGTTATGAACTAAAATTTTTTTCCACACAGTTGATGTTGCAGTTTCTGGAATTCATTTGCAATGCTCATATAGAAAGTTCCTTGTCTTTTGAAAATGTCTTTGTTAGAGAAATTTTTAGACCATTCAATTTATAAACATTGATGTTGTTGATTGTGTTTTTCCTGAGCCCTGATTCAAACTAATAATCCTGTGTGCCTAAACCTTGAAGTGATTTAGTGGAACTGAATTTTGAGAATTTAGAAATTATCTTCAGAAAAAATTATGTCCAAAATGAATATTTTGTGTTTAGGAGGCTTCTTTATTTGGTTGATTTTAACACATAACTTCAATTAGGATTAATTTTTATTCACAAATATTCTGAATGTGACCAATTATATTGGAAAACAAATTGCTCCTAGTCCATGTACTAATCTCAGCAGTAACTACATAATTTTGTAGTATCCCACCATGAAATATTAGCAGTATAAGCTTCTGTATTGTCCTTTTGGACACTGTTTATTGTAACTTTTCATCACTGAACACATGTAAGGGCACTAATAATTCTGAGCACTTGCAACATCTGAGTGCTCCAAAGTATTCAGTATTTCTCAGGACTTAGTCTGTAGAAATGAGAAATGGGGAACACTTGTGTCTTAGTCTAAATCCTCTTTATATAACTCATGACCAATTCCCCAGTGGGTATTTTTTGAGAATAAATGCCATGATCACCTTCTTTGTGGAATAAACTTTAACTTTGGTGGAAGGGTTAAAACGTAGATTGATTGCAAGATTCTCGTCACTTTAGGTGTCTCGAGATTAGGGCTTCCACATATGGTAGCAATGGTGGCTAACTTTGCTGAATTATTCTCTATTCAAACTTTGTATGAAGTAGAGGTCTTGATTCTCCTTCTCTACATTGCCAAATAAATTATGTGGCTGAGATTGCAGATGTACTAAACTATCACTCAGTATATCCCTAACCCAAGACACACATTCTCTGTGTGATATCTCTGCAGCAATGGAAAGTTCAGTTGAAGTCTGCCAAGCTCCTCACAGAGAGATGCCCTGGCATGCAATAGTTCATAAAAAAAAAAAGAAAAAAAAAATCTGTGAAAGAATTGAAACAAAGGTGTTCTCTACAGGAGTACTTCTCAACATTAAAAAAAATTGCAGAGAATTCTCCATTTTTTCTTTTCAATTAAATTGCTGCTCTCAAACTCATTGAGATGTTTGCTGTGCACCAGTGAGGTGTTTTGTCAACCAGAAACTATGATGTGCCCAGACACAGATCACAGTAATTATCTAGAGGTTTTTGGTACATTTGGTTGCTTTTTCCCCTCCAAGAGTTGATAGAATTTTTAGAACAACTGAGGAAAAAAAAAAATCTAGTAATTGTGCTTATGTTTTTCAGCATACAAATACAGAGACAGATGATTGGGATTTGAGAGAAATGTCTTTCCCTGAAAATAAGAAGTCATGTAACTTATCCTGCATGATCCCTATTCAGTATCAAAGGTTGATGAACAAATTATTGCTAATGGCATCATCTCTACTTTGGTCAATTAGTTAATTTGCACCAAAACAGCTCTCTTCCATGTAATTAACCACCATTATGAGCACAAGATTATTATGGGTTGCATTTTGGGTTTGCTATATCTTTCTCTATGCTTGGAAGGAATAACAGTAATTTCCAGCATTTCTCTTTTCCTCCTTACAAAAATGTTCACCAAGGTCTGGTAAAAAAACCCCAATATTTCCCATAAGACGGAGTAGGTTGTTTCCTAGAGAAACAAAGATGCATCCCTTTTTCAATGGTAGTTTCCTGTCAGCTGGTATCAGGAACTCACCTGATTCAGCCATGGGGATCTCTCTTGGTGGGCTTTCTGAATTGCAAAATATTTGTAGTTTATAATAAGATGTAAAACAATGTAAATTTGAGGGGTGGTATTTTTGTGTTTATCTTCCCCTCAAATCTATTAACAATGAAAGAAAACTGCTCCTCTTTTTCAGTGTACCTATTTCAGGGACAAATTGCAGATGCATGGGTAGGTGGAGACCCAGGTGTCTGGGCTGCAGTATCCCCATTCCACACTGGAGTCTGCTCAGAAACAGCATTTAAACCACAACATTTGGGACTCAAATCCAGACACTAGGTTGTTTTCAACTTTGCTATCATCAATCCTTCTATCATGCTTCCCCATCAAACTCTTCTCCCCTCAATATATTCCATTGCTGTACTGTTGCCAAAGCTGATTCTTGAGTGCAGATTTAGAATTGAGATTACATGAGTGAGAACTAGCCACAGCATTCACTGATACCTATTTATCTTGGGCAAGATCTTTTAGCTGTGCAACATTTGTCAGAGCTCTGTTGGCAATGTAATCTAGAGCAATCATTTCTCTCGTGTCACTGCAAATTCTGCCTGGGAAACTGTAAACCTAAAGTGGACTTCTTGGAGAGCTGTGCCGAGCGAAAACTGAAAGACTGGGAACTGCTGAATGTCAGCAAAGGTTATGCAGTCATTTCTCATGTCACTTTGACAGGTGTGCCACTCGCACCAGAGCCAGGAGCAAGGGAGAATTGCAGGATGGGGATCCAAGGGTGCATGGGAGAGACGGGAAATGGACCATTAATCACGGGCAGAATGTGGGAAAGCTCTGTCTTTCAAAGTGGGGTGACCTTTAGGAAATATCTAGTTAAGCACTATGATTAATGTTCTGTGTTCATTTCTTAATCAGTCACATTATTTACTGTGAAAGTGGGTGAAAATAAACAAAAACATAGTTAAAAGGAACAGCTTTTAAAGACAACACTGGTAGTTTTTGGTTAGATTTGGTACAATTAATATCCATGCTGCAGCCCTTCAGAGAACACTTTTTGATGGTGCTGATAGGCACTGTGTACACAGCAAGATTATATTAAATTGCTCAAAGAGACACTGATACATATTGCTGCCCTATTGATTCATGGCATTTTATTGTATGAAGTGTTAAATCACTGAACCTCAGGTTAAATATTCAGTGTGATTTGGGGTCTTTTAGTCATAGAAATCCTATTAAAGGAGAAAGAGATCATAGAGCTAAACTGCTGTGAATGGCACTGAACAGTTACCTCTAGTGTCCTGTAATGATCTTAATAATGCAGAAGTCATTTGATATTCATTGTCGAGCCATTGATCATAATGGATTCATTTATTATTAATGTGGCTGTAGCACAATGATGAAAGACCTGTTGCAAAGTGAGCAAGAAGATTAGTTCTGCAGAGGAAATCTTGAGGTAGCTTGAGATCAATAATCTTACCTGCTGTGGTAGCAGTAGCTCTGGAGAGGAAGTTAAAAGATATCAGTGGTTGCTTGACTCTTCAAGAAGCTCAAAGAGGAAGAAAAAAAAAAATTACTAGGAGTAGATATTGAAGCTGTATCAGGAACCTAAATGTCCTAGGCTCAAATAATACCATCATAAATTGACACAGGTTGTTAATACCATCACCACTGGTCTGAAGATCACGTGCTGGCCCTGGCTGCAGGCAGCCAGGCCAGGAGATGTAAGAGGACTTTGTGGACAAAAAATGTCCCCTGGACCAGTTCTGCAAGTCATCTCTTGATTTTTCCCCTTATGTTTTTCAAGAGTATACAGCAACAGGTTTTAGCCAAACACAAATAGATAGAATAAGATGGTTTTTAAATAATTCTGAGCTCCAAAATGCCTTAAAAATCAGGGCAAACTCATTGATACAGATATAAAATAGCCCTGTATATAGGTAAAAACCTAATGTATGGTGTTTAGACACAGATACTTTAAAATAATAAAAAATAAAAAAAAAATATTAATATAACAGCAAAGCACAACTTCTCTTTTATTCAAATAAACATTAGTATGTGAAATGTTTGAATTGTTATCAAAATAACTGAAAGCAAAAATGTCTTTCAAGAAATAACATCTATATCCGTTTGAAGCAAGCTTGAAGCTAGGCTGATAATGACATAGTTCTGTAAATTTAGGAGTCAAAATAGCTGCTGAGTCAAAGAGCTGCTGTTTCAACGTTCCTGGACAGGAAAATATACCCATGCATCAATTCATAAACTTGTTCTCTTACATGCCTGTACTTCTGCCATCTGTTAATGTGGCATTTTGCCCACTCTAGGAAATAGTGTTTCATTTTCTGCCATGTACAAATATCAACTTTCTAGAGAAACCCTGAAAAAATACAGCTGTTCATTCTGGCCTTTTTTTTTTCCATACATTTCCTCTTTTCAAGCTTTCTCATTGTGTGCTTTCATTAGAGGGATGATGGAGACTTCAGCTCACTCTTTTTCTCAATTGCCGAGGTCTTTTCTGAGCATCCACTGTTCAGCTGCCTCTAGATGACCAAGAATTCCACTGGCTGTTCAGATGGTGTGTTTAGAGTTCAAACATAAGCTTGGCTTATCTTTACCTGGCCTTAAATGCATGAGGCACAACCACTGTCCCTGTGCTTCCTGGAAGTCAGCTGACAATCTGTCCCTCCTAAAGCACCATCAGAGTACCTGAAAAAAAAAAAACCCATTAGCTTTCTCCTGTAGAAAATCCCAGACAGATTTCTTCATCTTGGAATGATAGTGAGAAATATTCATGGTGTTTTCTTGAGCTCCCAAGCCTTGCTCTTAATGTCCTGATTTGAATTTCTCATGTTGTGTAGCCTGGGAAAGCGACACAAAGCAAACTGTTTTGTTCTCAACTTAAAATGTATTCCTTCATCCTCTAAGTCACTGGCCCCACATTTGGTAGTAAATAGCATGAATTCATGTGAAATTACTTCCTAAGCACTCGTATGAAATTAAAAAATGCAACAGCAAGATAGGTAACTGGCATATGGCTCACATGAGGTCTCTTCATCAGAGTACTGAACTTACACTTGAATAAAGCAATGCAGAGAGGGACAGTAATTCCCCTATGGAAAAGTGACACATACAGGAATAATTGCAGGATGTGAGCAATCACCTGGGGCAGCCAAATGGAGGCTTCTCAAGTGCCTGAGTGATCTGTGAGTGCAAGGGGAGCTGAAAGGCCCAAGCAGGAATGGGCTCACAGGGAAATATCAGTCAGCTACAGAGCAGCTTTTGTTGTGAATTTAAATCTCAGTGGCATAATTTTCTTGTTTATCACAGAGAATCAGATTTGACTGATGACTTGTGGAGATTTCCTTGAGATCGCTGACAGGTATGCTTAATTAGAGGCAAAGATTCAGTGGAAGCTGAGTGAGGAATGACTCCCTCTGTGTCAGTGAAATTCCTTTCTTTACACCAGCTGCATTTCACAAAGGGACTGGGAGGGAAATTGCATTAAGGCATAGCGGCTGCACTGGAAGTTTCAGCCTCTTAGTTTTAATGTACATTTCCCGGTAAATATAGCAAGAATATTGTCAAACAACATGGACTGAAAAAGTGGTCTTTGTTTTAAAATATTATGGGAGTGTGTTGTGGCTTAAGCCCAGAATGGTTGCAGACCAAGGAGTGGTTGGCACACGTACCAGACTAGTAAGAATATGGATCTGATTTTGAGACTGGCTAGAGTAAAAGTTTATGCTTGAGAAAAGGGGGCTGCTATCAAAGGAAGATAAGAAGTGTCCTGGGACTGTGACCATCTTGCAAGGTCTTCTCTCCCCTGCATATCCTTCCTGCTACTTTCCCACATGAAAGCTGCATGCCTATCCACCTGCCATCAATCATCCTGCTGCTCATGCCTGCTCTTGCCTCTTCCAGCTCCAGACTCATTTTTTCTGCCTGTCATGCCCACACCAATTCGCCAGAGGTACAGCATTTGCACACAGGGGAATACTTATTTGCAGTTATTAATACAAAGTGCAGAAAGAGTGGTTGGTTCAATAATATGTAACAGAAAAGCCCTTTTAAACTGGCTGATTGCCACAGCTATTTATACTAGCTGTGGTAAAGCTCAATAATCAACATGTACCTCATAAAAAGTTAGGCAGAGAAGTGCATATACAATATATTGATTGTAGGTGCAACTGGTAAACCCTTAGCATCATCACAGTACTGTATGTATTTGTATTTGAAGTTGCATTATATATATTTATATGCATGTATATATTCTGTATGTAAACACAACCATAGAATGGCTTGTGTTTACTAAAGGTACATAAACAATTTACAGAGAATATGATCAGCTGATGCTGTGTTGTGGCCTTTTAAAATAACTGTTGGCTGCACTTGGAACAACTTTTGGATGTCCATTTCCCATAGAACACAATCTAAATAATTTATATTCCGTAAATAAAAAATATTTGGTATGTAGTCGTGTGTTTATACATCTGCATATACACATGCCCATGTATATATTTATAAGTGCATAATTAATTCCATCTACCCTTCCAAAGAGGTTTTCCAAAACAGGCTCTAAAATCCCTGTTAGTTCCTTTCTGCCATGTGGCTGGAGAGCACATTCATCCATGTCCATTATCTATATGAAGGCAGGAAACAGTGCTTAAGACAATGGCTAGAAATCATTCTCCAGAGTGCAGGAACAGACTTTTTTGTGGGAAAAAGGTACTGCTGATAAATTTCCAGAGGTCATTTTTGTGGAGGTGACTTGCAGTAGCCATTCCAAACCACCAGCTCCCTGATTTCCCTCGGTGCACAGCTGGAATGGGAACTTGACTGAGTAATGAGCAACTCCTTTAAAATACATCTGATGGTCCAAACACATTGTAGTGTTTTCTATATGCTTGTACAGCGTGCAGCGGCAGGCATGAAATAGTATCAGTGTTTTGTTCTTCCTCCTCTGACTACATTTCATTTTTTATGGAAAAAAACCCTCAAGCAACTTGATAAAGAACACTGAGATCAAAGAAAAGACCTTCATGAGATTCACATGCTTCTCTCATTTTCATTTATATTCCATCCAGTGGGGTTGTCAGTATTTAAAATTTAATCCTTACTTCCTTGTCAATAAAATGTCACACTGGTGAGTGTTATGTGAGTAACAATAATGGTAATAAAGTGATTAAGTTCATGTGCTGAGAGGACCATGAATTGGAAAATGACAACTAGATAGAAGAGAAACATAAGATGGACTGTGATCAGACTATCAGTCTACCACTAGTACAGCTAAGGAAGATCAAGGACCAGATTTATGAAGCAGGTGGAAGGCTATAGATATGTCAAATGTGTTCTTTGAATAGCTGCTGTGTGAAAAAAAAGGAATTTCCTAAATGGTCTATAGGATTGATAGAAATAATTTTAAGCTTGGATGACAATAGTTTTTGGTACAATCTATTTTAATGGTTCAGGGATGATCACAATATACAATTTTTTCAGATAAATTTTTTATTATTTTAAGGTACAGAGCAAGTATAAAGTTGTCCTTATCCAAGTGAGGGTGACTACATATGTCTGCATTTTGCTGTCTTGGTAACAGTAAGAGTTACAAATCTCTGAGCTAGTTAAGGGCCATAATTTTGTTTCTGCTGCAGTAAGTTTTCATGAGTTTTTTGTGAGGTGGAAATATATGGGCTTCCAAATTCTGCTTCCAGTTTCAATGGTGCTATCAGTATAACTCTGCAAACCAAGAGAAAACTATATCTTGAAATATTTAGTAATGCATTAATGAGTAACTTCTTAGAGTAGTTTTTCTGACACAATTAAAAAATCAGATCATGTTAGTGTACATGGCTTTTTCATTAAAGTTTTTCAGATTGCAATGACATATTTTCAATTTATGGATACGATGTGGAGAGATAAAAATCAGTGGATTATGACATATTTACGTGGACTTTCTTTTGGAAGGTAACTTGTACTGCTGTTACTTGCTAAATGTGATTTTACAAAACCAAAACAAATCGTTACTGAGACTCTTTTCAATGTGCTCCATTTGAAGTATATCTATATTATTGATTTTGCATAATTTGAATATGTATAATGTCTAGAGGAACAATAAACAAGAGTGTGTTACTGATGTCAGTTGTACACTAGTTCCTGGTTGGCTTTAGAGAGTGAACGCAAAAAATTTTCGTATTTGAATAGTCAGGAAGACTGCCCAAAATACTCATTAAAATATCTAAATCAGATCATTCTTCTAAAATCAAGTGTATTCTTCCACACAGAATCGTTCCCTCTTTCATTAACCTAACATTAATGATTTCATTAAGTCCAGACTGTTGAAACATGTTACAGAAGAAAATTAACAGAAGACATTTTCTAAACAATTATTTGAATAGAAAATCCAAAGTTCTGCCCAAAGAAGGGTTGTTATCTATTGCTAGAAAAATAATTGGTTATTACTATAGAATCCTGCTACAGCTAAAAGTATTCCAGTCACTGTTTCAGTGATAAGAAACTGACCAATTTAGTTTCATTTGGCTTAAATATGTTGGGCAGTCTGCATTCTGTAACAACTTCCTGGATTTTGGTGTAGAGAGGACTGTCCCTTGAGGATGTAAAGGCACCTTCATCCCCTGGTCTAAGGGGTCATTCAATTGATTTGGAGAAAACCTGGGGCCAGTTTTCCACCAGCAGACATGGTGAGGCATCCTTTTCATCAGAAGCCTTGCCTGTAGAATGACAACTGCCTTCTCTTCCCAGGAGTGTGTGGAAAAATGTGTTGGGAAGGGTGTATCTCCTTCTCAGTTTCTTCTGAGTAGCTCTTTAAAACAAGATTTTTTTAGATAATTTAAACTAATGTTTCTGGGTATATTCTTTTATATAAATCATTATATCTTTAAACACAAGGATTTTCAGGATTGTTATTGACAGTGTTCTTCCTGAGTACTTAAGTGGTAATAAACCCTGAATTTTATGTACTAGGAACAACCATTTAAAAATGATACCATCTTGTTTTGGTAGACTGGATTTGACCTCAGAGGATTTATCTGTAAATGCTGCTAAATCTTTTTAGTTAAGGGAGCAGGACCATAAGATTAAAACAAAACAAAAGAAGATTGGCTCTCTTTCAGCAACAACAATTTGTTTCTCGTATAAACAGGAAATATTTTCAAAGTTTCACTGTTCCAGGTTTCAGAGTCAGCAAATAACATAAAGAGGTTTCACTTGGATCTTGAATGTTGCAAATCTTTTACCGTTAGGATTTTATGGACTCAAGCCTAGATGTCAGCAGGTGTTAAAGTGTCTGTCAACATAAATACCTGAACATTTTCAAGGTTACTGTGTCCACACATAATTCTGATGCATTTGTTTCCCCCTGGACAATATTAACTGCACATTATAACATAAGAAGTTCAAATACTATACTTTTTAAAAACCATATGTGGCATGTCTAACATAGCAAACCTGTTCGTGGGTTTCACTCAAATGGTAACACAATTGTGAGTAAATCCATAATAAAGGCATAGATGAGGACTGCAACTGATTTAATTTTAATGTACTCCTTTACCATCAATGCATTGAAATAAAACTAAGCCTCACACTGTTGAATGGTAACTACTGGAAAATGACTTAGCCTTTGAAACATTATAAAATACCTTTTGTTTGCCTTTTTTACTGGAAGGGTATCTTTATAATTTTGTAAGGCAATGTATATCTTAAATTGACAGCAACTACATAGCAACAGTTTATAAGCCATGATAATGCTGCAAGACACAAGCATCACTGTCCCCTAGGGCTTGTAGGGGGACAGGATTATCCTTTCACTTGATGTTTGTTGGGTTTATTTTCAGGAGTACAGCACAATCTTTATTGTTTCTTTTTAATTTTGTTTTCAATCTTATCTGAAAGGCAGTTTTTCAAGATACCAGATGTCCCTATCCCCAGTGGCAATTAACTAGAAAAACAAGTTCCTCTGTTCACATACCTGAACTGGATGACCCCAAAAGAAAAAGCTGGATATAGATGGAATTCTATGGACATTTATTTCAATCTGAATTCTGAATTCACCATTTTTCCAGTAAATCAGTGTTGATTAGATTGATATGAGTGTAAATTTAATTATATTAGGAATGTATATAATTAAAAATCATAGTCAAGCTAATAACTGTAATTAATCTCTCGACAGCATGCTGAGAATTCACACAAGATATTTCTGACACCGAATAGCTGTAGACTTATGAAGTTCACATATTAGACTTTAGGCACTCACTGTGCACCAAAACTTGAATATTGTATCTATTTGTATGTTCTGATAGAATCATTGCAGACTTTTTTTCCTGCATCTTCTTCATTTCCCAAATGATGCTACTGTTCTGTTCCTGTGGAAATTTTGAGGCTTAATGCTGTTGTATATAACCTTTGTAAAGGTAAGGCAGAATACTGTGATGAGGAGTAAAGTTCTTTGTAGAATAAAAAGGCAGGCTGAAAACAGTCTAAAGGGAGTAAGTGGTAGAAGTCAGCACACTGCAAGTGAAGGCTGGAGCTCTGTAGAGCATGGGTTGTGACAGCCAGGTTGGACCCAAACACTGCAATACCCTGGCTCTGACTCTCAATGCTCTCAGTAAGGGCAATATTATAAATAACTTCATATTCAATATAAAGTACAAATGTAGGTGCTGTCCTACAAAAATCCACAAGAGATAAGCTTGAAATAACATAGCTTCTAAATATACTTTGGTTGTAGACCTAGAAAGGTGGAGAGAGGTTTTACGAGGGCGTGCAGTGACAGGACAAGGGGAAATGTATTCAAAATGAAAGAGAGTAGGTTTGGATTAGATATTAGGAAAAAATTCTTTAGTTTGAGAGTGGTGAGGTCCTGGCACAGGTTGCCCAGAGAAGCTGTGGCTGCCCCATCCCTGGAAGTGTTGAAGGCCAGGTTGGATGGGGCTCTGAGCAACCTGGTCTAGTGCAAGTTGTCCCCCACCCATGGCAGGGTGTTGGAATGAGGTGATCTTTAAGGTCCCTTCCAGTCCAAACCACTCTATTATTCTGTGATCTATTTGTAGTGCTTAGTGATGCCACTGACACTTCATAGTCCAGATGCTGTAATGACTCATCGCATTTCATCCTCCCAAAAGCCACCCACCCTAAGTTAGCTGAAACCTCCCTGCCCTGAAAGACAATGACACATCCATGTGCACACTTTCATTACAGAGATCAGCTGAACTATAGCTGTGTCCAGCTGCATGGCAAACTTATCATTAAAACTTGGGAAAATTGTACTCATTTCCGATGAGTAGGGAACGTTGGTTTATGTTATTTCAGCACTGAGGGAACTTCAGACCTGAGTTTTCCTTCATAGACTTCACACTGAATATCAATTCAGGACACAGTACTCAATGTGTTGGGTCCATGCTAAACATTTCCTGAAACTCCCTGGTAAACATAAGCCCACATTTGTGGGGTGCCAGACAGTGTCCATGGTAGGAGCAGGAGGATGTGAGCACAGAGTCTGCATACTTTAGTGTGGCAGATAAACTGAAAACATGTAAGCTGCCCGTGCCTGACAGAAATGTAAACTCCTATGAAAACAAAATCAAATATTGTCTTTAATTTGGGGAGGGTAACAAAACCTACAGCTATTGGAACTGGGTGTTTACAAGTGTTGCTTTAATTGCCCTCATGGGGTTTTTGGGTCCTATATTAAGGGGCATAAACACATCTATCCAAAATTGTTAGTAATTTCCTGTAATTTCTGAGACACTTCAGGCAAATGAGTTCTAAGTACTTGTTTCTATAGCATACACACAAATGGGATTATATCTAAGAACAATAATTTTCCTTAAGTTATCTTGGTTACACTTTGTATTTTGAAAGACCTGCCCACTGTG
Source organism: Urocynchramus pylzowi (assembly GCA_013397555.1). Taxonomy (NCBI): domain Eukaryota; kingdom Metazoa; phylum Chordata; class Aves; order Passeriformes; family Fringillidae; genus Urocynchramus; species Urocynchramus pylzowi. The sequence continues at coordinate 1,580,588 of VZRH01007515.1, forward strand.
CATTGATATTTATGGTTTTGAATTCACAAATAGAATAAAATTGTTCTCTTTTCCTAGTGCTTTAAGTGCTGTAAAGTGGCTTTTTAACACTGGTCTTCAAACATATTCTAAAATACCATTAAACTAAAGAACATTCAAGGGATATAGGTAAACATAAAGCTTAAGTAACCCATTCTGTTCCTAATGAATGTCAAAACTCTCTCTAGAGTTCAAAAACTCTAAAATGAGCTGATGATTTACCTTAAGGAGAAACATTAAAATTGGTAACCTCTTTAAAAACAGGTTCCACTTTAACATTATTTGTAAATGCAATTATATATGAACAAAATTGTNAAATTGGTAACCTCTTTAAAAACAGGTTCCACTTTAACATTATTTGTAAATGCAATTAAATGTGACAATTTTAGAGAAGACAGAACTATCAAATTGATTAATTCCTCAGGTATTTTATTTAGCAGTTTCTTTCCATCACTGAAGTGTGGAAGAAAGGATTTATTCAAAGCATAAAAGGTAATACATTTAAAAGTTTAATACAACTTTTTATTTGAAGTAAATACAGAGCAAGCTTTAAAACTTTTGATTGCTAAGATATTAATTTATATTACAGTAGACTGTAAGCAAACTGATAATTTTACAATCTTGCTTAAAAAGGCCTTCAGAACAAGGGATGGTCTTGGAGGTTTTTTATGAAGGAGTAAATAATTCATTTGGAGAGTTGCAGATACCTGTGGAGCACTGAGAAAGCTGTTTCTGTCCTTCAAGTCCACTGATCAGACATGTTTTTCCAGGAGAGACTGAATCCCCAGAAAATGTATAGAAATTATATTTTCATCATTCAGGGATTAAATAAAACCCCATGATAGTCAGTTATAACAAGTGGGTGTGTCTCTAGCTTTTCACCTCCAGTGTCCTGCATTTCTGGTGTTTTGAAATTCCCTGTTTTGTTTTGATTTCAGGCTCATTTCTTTTCCTTGTTGTTTCCTTGTCTGACTTCACCTTCCACCTGCCTGGCTGGAAGAACACTATCAAGTTTTGTCATTCTGACCCCATTTCCACATTCCTCAGTTATTCTCAAAAGTCCAGCCTGCATAAAGGGTTAAAAAAGCTGCCCAAACTAGTTAGTTAATACCTGAATTGGACCCTTTTTCATATACACACATGCAAAAGTGTACAAAATCAAAACCAAAAAAAACAAAAAAAAAAACTACCACCCCCAAAAATAAAACCCAACCAAGCAACAAAACAATCCACAATGCTTTATTTTCCTTTAATGAAGCTTCTGCTGTTTAAAGGCACATTGCCTTCTGGGACTGAATTTGTGAACTATTTGTGAACTTTCTGTAGAAGTTATTCCATGCTTCACAGGCCAAGCATTGTTTCAGTGACACAAATCTTGGGTCTGTAAGCAACTCTGATACCTTGAAGCAAGAGCAGCAAAGCTGTAATACAAATATATATATATATATATATTCAGAATTAGCATTTGAATCTATTATATTTCTGTATACTTTCTGTGCATTTTTTTTCTTGCAATCCTGCTGGGATGAATTTGAGAGACCTCAGACTCTTACCAAGTTGTGGTTGCTTGCTTCTGGCCCCTGGGGGGCCCTCACACTGGAAGACACAGGGAATTCTTTCCTTCTACACATCATCAATGGACAAAAACCACTGGTAGCCATAGTTCTTGGCAAGCATTTCTAAGAAGAAAGTATATTACAAATACATTGTTAAATTCTGATTTATTCGTGGCGTAGCATATAAACCAAGGTAGTGCTCAGTTTCTGCTTTGATTTCAATTCTGTTCCCAGGTAGTGTAGAAGACACACAAAATAAAAAGAAGCTTTCTGAATGTTAACACTGGTTCTTTGGTACCATAAAAAAGAATTTACAGTTATGAGTCAGAGAAATTAAACCATCGTATGGATGTGGAAACTGGAACAGAAATCCAATAAAATACCATGTCTTACCTGCTGTTTGATAAATTAGAAGCTTACATTTCCACACATAAATGTAATCTGCCAAGTAAAATGACTTTACCTGCTGCTGCCAGATATTTCGCTTATCTGTAAATACTGAGTCTTTCCATTTAAAACTTGCTAAATTTGGCTTCTCTCAAGCTATTGAATATGTTTATTTTAGGCCAAGACTTGCTGTGAAAACACATAATCTGGCTCAAGTCAAACTTTGGTAACAACTTTCTGAAAAAAATATATGATGTAGTAGCTCATATTGATTGTAAACAGCTCTAAAATGCAGTTAAACCTATTTTTTCTTAAGAAAGTAATTTTACCAAGAGCAAAGTATGTAATATTTTTCCAGCTTGTGGATTTTTAAATGTTGGTTCCTTGGTAGCTCATTTGTTCTCATAGCAATAAGCATGATTTTCTTGATTATTTCTGCAGATCCCTAAATCCAAAGTCCCCAAGGAATAAAAAACACAGCATCCTATTAAGCCATGTACCTATTACTAATTTGTTGGTGGTTTTAATCAGCTTCCTTTAGAGGTCCGGGTGTTTGATGAGATAACCACTGTAGGTTTGGTTATGCATGTGAATCCTTTTTCAGACTGGCAGATTCCCCTGCTCATGCCTGAGGACTGAGAGGACAGGCAGGTGCCTTGTGAGTAAACTCCTCTTCACAGATTTACCATGACAGAAACGACTTGTTCTAGAAACAGCATTTTAAAAAAATATTTAACATCTGAGTTACTTGTACACTAGGCTTTGTATCTGTTGGGAATCTTGCTTCTCTTTGTTTGTTGTTTTTTTTTTAAAGGACACTACTTAGCTTTCCTAGTCACGGTTTTCTGGCATAGTGTTCTAGACAGCCTGAGGATATATCACAAGCTTGTGGTGTGCCAGAGCAACATCACATGTTTGAATAAATCAAAAGAAGGACACCTACTTGAGCTTTAATTAGAAACCTCTTCTTCAGGGCACAGTTTAAAAATATTCCCTAGTGAGCTGGTTGTGTTTTCATGCAGTGTGCACATGTGTTTGGGTGTGCAAGGAAAATCTATTTTCATTTTTATATCTGTATCAGTGCCCTCAAAAGTAGAATCAAAACCTCTAGAAACTTTTTAAACACAGAACAAATAGCATACCTAATATATCCTTCTACAAAGTTGCTCTTAACAATAGCTACTCTTATTCCCATGAGTACTACTCTTTCAGCCTCCAAAAAACTATCCCTTCTCTTTATTTGTATTTATTTAGCATCTCAGGTGGTAGCTCCAAATTATACACACAGTAATTCAGTCTTTGTATTCATACTAAAATGTGTACATTTGGGATCTATTTGCTGTAGATCAAAATCTTTTAAAAATAAGTATTCTAGATCTAATATTTAAAAGTTGGTTTGTGTATTTTTAATAAAAACTGAAGTATGTTTCAGTCAAAATCTTACAGGCACCTTTCTAGTTTGACTAATCCTAATAATAACACACAGAATCATAGAATGTTAGGGGGTTGGAATGGATCTTAATGGTCATCCAGTCCAAACCCCCTGCCATGGGCAGGGACACCTCCCATGAGACCAGGTTTTAGAGAATTTTCCCATTTTGGTGTCAACATGAAAGTGAACATATTCAATCTCTCATGATGCATGTGGTTACTATTGAATGTTATTGAATTAAGTTGGCACTTGTATGAAATAGCTTAGCTTGCAAGGCCACAGATTGCAGCTGTGTCATTTCCCTTTTGGGTAGGTCTAGGTTCCTTTCTTTGCTTTTAATATTTTTCTCCAGCAAAACATACCTCTTTTTTAGTTTTTAAAACCCTTTGGAGCCCAGTGTGAAACCACTTAACTCATGGGGTGAAAGGGCTTTTTTAATGGACAGCAAAAGCTCATAGTATGAGCATGGTGCTGGTCTGCCTCATGAGTCATACAAAAGCAAGAAACTGTAAATGATGCATAACTTTTTAATGAGTAAATCCTAAGAACAAACGTGGAGTATTTGACAAGGAAGGCCACATTGCACTTTAAATCTTTTATGCATTTTATTTTATAGCCGTTGTTTTCAGTATAACAATTAAAGATGTGTCATAATTGCAAAATGCAGTTATCTTATTAGTTTAATTGTGTATTTAGTCCATTCCAATGCTGTGCAGAATAAAACATGGAACATCTCCCCTAAAGAATGTTTATTGTAGCAGTATTTCCAACAAGATGTAACAGAGCAAGCAAGCAAGCCTGAAATGAAACCACAGGCCTCATTCAAGGGATTGTCCTAATTCAGTGCCATGTGCAATGTGCTCTTTTAAGACAACATGATGAGCCAATTCCACCAAAGAAAATTGCAGACCTTTAATTCAGATGCTACATTTAAGAAAAATATATTTTTAGATCATAACAAATATTTCTCTCATCTAAAAAGAAAGTCTTCCAGATGATTTCTGATAGACAGGAGAAATACTATAATTGCAACTTTGAGAAATTTGTATTTCTAACATCTACACAGTTTTTCAGTAAATACTATTGAAAATGTTTTTATTTTGAGAAGTTTGTGTGTGACCACTCTCTAGGAGTATGCATTACTCAAGATTATATGTCCACACGTATTTAGCTAAAGGCTGTGGTATGAGGACATAAAAAGTAGATTTTCTATTTCAAAAAAATATACAGGAAAAAATGGAATATGAATGTAAAATTTTGTATACTTGCCACCCTAACTGTATTGAAAGGAAATTATTCAATATAGCATCTTAATAGTTGCAATGATGATAACAAAACAATGTGGTTTTTAAATGAATAGGGTAATTTTATTTCAATGTACTTACTACAATGCTCTCAGAAAGCCAACAGGTAATGGGTTTTTCTCTGACTTAGCTATGGATTCACCTGTAATATTGCTAGAAATGATGGACATAGCTTGAAGCACAAGATCTTGGACTTGAGAATATGGGTTAGTGGATAACCCATATAGAAGTTATATGGGTTATACTGCTATAGAAGAGATAGCATGTGGAAGTGGGGATTGTATCAGTAGTAATGATCATTCCATTTGGAATCAGAAACCTAGTGTTCATAACTGCCTAACTGATTATTCTTTTATTTCATTATCCTCAGGTATCCAAGAAAATGAAGTTCAGAGCTTTATTTTCAGTGATGTGCTCGGAAATATTATTAGGAAGTGTACTGTGCTTTGTGCTGGATGTATTCTGCAGCTCATGCATCATCCTTTACAAAGGAAACATTAATTTATCTGTATAAATTAATCAGGTGGACTCCTCTGTGCATCATCATTCCTTATGTTTGGGGGAGAACAAGGAATTGTGAAAGGACTTGCATCAAGTTTTTCAGGCATAATGCATGTGTTTTCTATTTTACTGTGTGCATAGAGCAGAGCTACCTCTCTGGCAGGTTTTTTCAGGTTGTATCCTCTTTTATATAAAGTATTGTGATGAATTAAAAATTGTCAGTTTCCATTTATGGTGAGAAAAGAGGTTGCTAATAATTAATAAATAATTTCTTCAGATGAAACCCCTCTTACATAATTAAGAAAACCCAAACGCTTAACTGGTTGATATAGAAATGTTTAAATGTATTCACAGATTCCAAAAATTTATGTCAGCTTAAGGTGTGAATTTATTAATGTGATTTTAAAACAATTATTTAGAAATCATTGATTTTAAAATAATTATTCTGACTGGTTTTTAATTAATTATCTTAAGTGGTACAAGCAATCCAAGGAAGATTTACGGTGTGTGTAGCAGATGGCATCTGCTTTCTTTGTGTGCAGGGTAGGGTGGTTGCTCTTCATTAAGGGTGGCTGGCTGCAGAGCCAGGAGGAAAATAGGTTGGTCTGGCTGATCTGTGCCACATCAGGTGAACCAGGTGCAGGGAAAGGGATTTCTCCCCTCTCCTGGGAGCCTCAAGGTGTACAGGAAGAGCATTGAGGCATTTCATGTTGTTATATTGCTCCATTTTTTAGCTGAGTTTCTCAGTTTGCCTTTTTTAAATATTTAGGAAAAGAAAAAAGTAGGAATGTTTCAACAATGCTTTTTATGAAGGTAAATGTACAAGAATATGCAGTGTTATAGTAATATATGTTGTTATGTACTGCCATTTGACTGGAAACTTTAGGCCAGGTCCCCTTTCTGGAAAAAGCTCCCAAAGTAGCTCTGAAATATTGGTTTACCCTCATGCAAAGATCTCTTAATCCCTGAAGTGTCTTTCTTGTTCTCATTAATCCACTGCCTTCCCCTCTAATGGACAGTGCTGGCTGCTTGGGCTGAAGGAAGAAATCCTGCTGCATCCTGCTGCTCCCGCTGCCTTTTTCCTTTTTTTCTGTTTTTCTGAGAGCTTGTGGACAGCATCCAAGTTCAAATGCCTTAGCACTACAGCTTGTTATAAAAAGTTACTGACAAACTATAAGATCACAGCAGTGTGACTAGTGGCAGAGCTAATGGGATTCCTTTGAAAGACAAAGGTTCAAAGAGCCTTTAGACAGACACATTTTGGCCAAGATGTGACAAGGCTTGATAACAGACAACACCTGTTTGCCTGAGGAGTGTAAACAGGAGAAAGGAGAGGAAATTTCATGTTAGAGCGACTAGTTAATGGTAATAATGACATGAGATTAAGCAATTATAACTCCTGCCTGAGTCTTAATGAGTACCTTTGGATAATTAGATTTGGTGACTCACAGAGCTCCCTCTGAAGGGGAGTGTGGATGGTGTTGCCAGGGTGTTATCTGAAATTTGGTGGTGCTGTAGAAAGCCCTTTGCTGGCTGGGAGCTGGGCAGGATGCCCCACTTTCTGCCCCCTAGCACTGGCAGCCTCTTATTCCATGGCATTTGTTGAAGACAACTTCAGCCTGTGCAATTTATTAAGTAAATATGTTTAAAAAGTCAGGGATGTATGTGCAGAGGAGGAAAAGGGAGACAATTTCAAAGTTCAGCTTTGTAAATCCACTGAGATTTATTTGTGTTTCTGTGCATATAATGGATCTGTGAAGTACATTGTGCCAGTGGTTATTGGTCTGATGGATGACTGACATTATTATTCATTATCCACTTTATGGGTGAGGCTGCCTGACAGAATTTACTAATCCAAGAAATTTTTCAAAGCTTTTCTTGTTATGATCACCCTGCAAGTTTCATAAATATGTTTATGGCACAAGGCACTAGACTTGTAGTCATCAATAGTTACAACTACAAAAATACCTAAAACCAACCAAATTTCTGCTCTCTTACAGTTCCCTGTTCCGATCTCCCAGGTGTTTTTGAAGGTGTGATTTATCATTATGTTGCTGCATTCCATAGTTGCAGAGTGTTTGTATTAGATTTTTCTAGGCTGGTGGTGACTGTGAGGTTGTCTAGGTCTATTGAACAGCCCTGTCATATGGGGTCTGTTATTGGACTCTCAAAATTAAAGGCAGTGGTTGAATTTGGCAATTACAATTGGATTTTGATTCCTCTTTCTAATGAAGTGATTCTCAGAACCCATGTGTTAAAAGTGTATTTTCAGACTATAAATAAACCTATATAGCCCTTCATTGAGGAGACAGATTTTCCCCGAACAGAACCATTACTGAGTGTTTTTACCCATGTACTGAAGAGGAAAAATCTCTCACACTACATTTATAATGCCAATTACAAATTACTGGAAACAGATGCATAAATTTTCCAAGGTAAACATTTCTCAAAAATGAGTGTAAGGTAGCTATTAATTCAAATTAGGAAAGTTGAATGTTTCTTGTCAGAAGTATGTTGGTGTTATAGATAGATAATGAGATGATTGTCTCTCGCAATTAAGGGATGACTATTGTGTGAATATTAAGAAAAGCTTTAGTGATGTATAGTTATGTTATTATAGTTTAGATGTCCTCTGTTATCCCCATAGTTCCCTTTTCTCCCCCTCTGCATTGTTGCCATCAGGCAGCTTGGGTTGTCTAGGACAGGTAAAAAGAAGGCTTGCACAAATACCCCTTACATGGGCAGTGGGGAATGGAAAAGCTTGTTACAAAGGGGGTGAGGCATGGCAACAGCTGACCTCCCATCAAGTTACAAGAAAGCAATCTGCACCAATAAATGGCAAGGAAGAGCTGACTGACAGACTTTGGGAGGGACCAGGGTTGGCTGATGCAAACCCAGGGGTATAAAAGATGGAGCATCCAGCTTGAAGATGAACTGGCCATGTGGTACCCACAAAGGCAGTTCCCAGTGCTGCAAATTTTTTCCTTATGTAGCCCTTTTGTTATATTTTTTTCAAGGTTTAATAAGCCTTTTTAAATTTTCAAAGTGAGTAGTTGTTTCTCACTTTTTTTTCTTTTTTTTTTTTTAAATCACATTACAAAAAAACCCAAAAAACAAAACCAGCAACCCCTCTCCTCCCAAATCAACCAAAAAAAACCTGAAACCCTCTCACAGTGGATGCATAATTAACCATACTTTTCAGTCTAGCAAAGATCAGGTTAAAGGTGTAAGTGACTGAAATAAAAAGAAACACTATAGAAAACTTACAGAAAATTGTAAATAGTGGTATATGTTCTTAATATTTTTTGTAGAAGAAGTATAAAGTATTAGGTGATCTGGAGGTTTGAAACAGGGTATGTTCTTAGGAGCTTCAAGACACATAGTTTCTGTAGGATGACAACACAAATTCAATATTGTACTTGAGTACAACTACCACTACAATGCCAGCAGAATTTTTAAACTAGATCTGAGTCAGCTCCTTGACCTTGAGTGTGACAGTGCCAGTGGGGAGCTACAGATTCCTTAGAGGGCTTAAACAAGGGACAAGAAACCACAGCTACAACTTCTTGTCTGTTTAAATGTATCCTCAGTGACTGCCAGAACTGCTTGGTTTGGCTTCATTTTTTCTATTTTGCTGTGATGAAGATGTGTAGGACAACCATATAAAAGTAAATTTTGAAATAGAAGCATTTGTCTCTGTTGGTTCAACTGGGCAACTACCATTCCAATGGAGATATTCCCATTTTCAGCAGTACTAACTGAAGTAAAGAGAGAAGAAATGTCAAAACTGAGTCAAAATTGCAGGACTTCTGATGTTGTACTAGTACTCACATACAGTGCTTTATTTATTGTTTCAGCCAGTACAAGGGCATGTCATATCATGTGAGGAGATGAGAGGAGGTGAAGAAATGTAGGGCTGATTGCTTGCAAGCATTGCAGGATAATCCATGTCCCAATTTAATTATGCCCCCCTGATGGCATAAACTGAAATTACTCAGGGAAAATGCATTATTCACAAAGGAGATCCAATAATCAGAGAGGCGTGTGCATTATGCTCGGGGTTTATTTTTAGATTTTTATTTAAATAAATATAAGGTAGTCAAGAATATATGTGTCTTGTGACATATCTCTAATACTTGCTGTAATATTACCCCTCTTACAAACTTATTTAAAGTGTATTAGGACTACTATTAGTTGTGGTCTGTGAGGAGTGGTTTGCCAGATGCTGTAAGGCATAACCATCTTACTTTTGCCCTCTGATCTGTTTCTTCGGATCAGAGGGAAGTTGATGTGCTTGAAAGTTTGTTTATTTGCACCAGAAAAGGAATATTCAGAGGTCAGCATTTCCCGTGTTTATCAGTCCTACTTTATCTGGTATCTTATTAATAACCCCAGCTGCTGCATCACATAAATTAGCTTGTGTCTTCACAAGCATTACATAATAAACAAAATAAATTTGACTCTCCAAAAGTTTTGATTTTGTCTGTGATCTGTTTGCATTCACTATGAGACTTCTGTGGAAATACTGAAATTCTTTGTTTTCTAAAGTGCTTTTTCCATCCCAGTCTTGTGGACTACTCTAGCTGGTAAAATTTTGTGCTGAACTAAATAGAGCATGGCAAGAAATGGGTCTAGTTTGTCACTTCACCTCATTTTGAAAGGAGAAAATGAATTATTTAAGCAATGAGACAGTATGGACTTTGCATCAGTGCTGATCAACACCCATTCTGGATGTTTGCCTTGATTCCCATCACATGCAGACAGTACAATATTCAGCACTAATTGAAAAGCTAATGTTACTATTCTTTCTCTTGGTATTTCTTGATAGTTTCTTCCACTAAAAGTTATAGGTGATGGAAATGCTGCAATCTTATTTCCAAGATGTGCAATGATCAAATGCATTTGAAACCAGATGTTATTTGCTGGGCTTTTGCAGGAATTTTCTTTTTTTTTCCCTTTCTAGTTACACACCTAAAGCACTTGGAATTTGTATGTTTGCAGTTTGAACTTTCTTCTTCTTGTTGCTTTTGTTTTTCTTTTTCTGGTATATGATTTGCCAGTTTTTTATTTGCATGGTGCAGTTGTCTCCAGGGCAGGTAAACTAGCATTCCTTTGGGTGGAAATTAACTGGATGACACAGTCCTGGAGCACCCCTGATTGCTCCAGTGACTGGGGTTACTTGGTTTGTGTGACCAGGCTGGAGCCACTCTTACCATGCCCAGCTGTCAGCATTACCCTGCCCAGCTGTCAGCTCCCTTGGATTGCATCACTTTTTTGTTTCTGGCAAAGGTTGGGATGCTCTGACAAGGCTGTCAGGTGGACTCACCTGTATATTTTTTTCCAAACACAAGCATTCCAAAAACACCCAAGGAACTTTTTAAAACTCTTGTTAAGATTTTACTTTAAAAAAAAACCAAACCTGTAAAATTTTCAGACACAGAAATCCAGATCTGGGTGAACAAAATAAATTAGAATCAAAGATTTAGCAAAAAACTTTTCCCCCTGTTTGCTGTTTCCTTTCAGAGAAAATCCTTTCCTTCAGCTTTACTTTCAGTCCTGTAACTTTTAGTAGCCTTTTAGGTTGTAAAAGCCTATGTGGTCTCTTCTGAAACCCTCAGAAAAGCCTACATTTTCATTGTCTCTGCCACATGTCTTTGTGTCTGGTTTTCCACTCCCCAGATACACATGGTCAGTAACTTCTAGTAAGGAGGAATTTTCCTAGGCAGACTGTAAAGGGAGTTCCATCCTGCTCTAGCATATTATGCTCATAGCATAAAAAGAAAAGTGTCTCAGTAAGACAATGCATGTGCAGTAAAATATCATTACACAGATTTTCAAGCTATGTAAGTTTCCATATTTGGGGGGAAATAAGGAATTTATTAAATCAATTCTATTTTGTACATTAAAAAAGAATTTTTAAAAAAGAAAAAAAAAAAAAAGATTAAAATGTCTGCCTCAGTCCAGAGAAGCTCAGAAATGGCCTCGCTTTTATTGCTTCTCAATTTATTCCTGGAGGTGCTTGGGGAGGAAGAAGGGGAAGGGTCTGTGCCGAGGGCACAGCACTTACTGATTTTATATCATTTGTGCTGTGTTTTGCACATCATTTGTAAACGGCCCAAGCTCACTGAATGGTTTGGGAACATCAGCTCTTTTATGCATTGGCCTTTGGGCTTACTTGATGGAGTGTTTTAGGAAGTCTTCATGTTATTACCATCACATGTGGGCTAAGCCACCATAAAAGTTAGGTTTTACTTGTGAGGCAGCATAGGAAATAAAGTATGATATGCATTGCTCTAGGATCACTGTAATCTGTCTGTAAGTGATCCAGCCCCCAGGTGTCAATACACAAAAGACCCATTTTCTTCTTTCTGGTCCCTGAAAACTAGTTATGGATACTTTGTGGCTCCTTTTTATACGGAAAACGACACCATTTTTGTTTAAGTAAAATTGGTCCTTTCTGAGTGCCAAATCAGTAGTGAACTAAAACTAAGTAGTCTTATGACTATTGCTCACTCTTAGCTTCAGCTAAAACCTCAGGTTGTTCTGCTTACTTTATCACAACCTCCTGTCATTTTCCTTCTCTCTTATTTTTTTATATCTTTGCTGCTGAAATCTCAGCACTTTTTACAGTACATTTTAATTTCATCTTCACGACTTCAAACATTCTCCCTTTCTGCACATCCAAATTGTTGACATCATTATCAACTGCATTGCTCTGATCACAATTCCCTCCTTTCTAAATTATTGATCAGGATTTCCTCTTTCACATATGGTTCATGTTTCCTCTTATGCTTTATATATTTATTCTAAACTGCTCTCTGGCTTATCCTCTCCACACTGCTCCCTTCTCTCCCCACCTTTTTTTTCCCTGTAGCACTTGGAATATGTTCATCTCTGTTAACCTTGCAAAGCACAGCCATCCTTCTTTTTGTAAGCACTTTTGATAATCTGTATGTTTGGCAAAGCCTGTAAGTGTAGGCATTCCTTGAAGAACCCATTTACAGCAAAAGATGAGGTTTTACTCTGGTTCCCTTCAGCACCTGATGACAAAAGCACTTCTGTCATCTCTCCATCTGTCATGGTAGGTGCTTTAGGGGAATGCAGCTGATGGGAGTCTGAGCTCTGGGCACTGTGTTTGGATTCCTTTGAACTTTTAATGTCACCTTTTAAGTCTGCCTCAATTTCAGGTAATGGCCCAAGAAAAACAAACAAACAAAAAAAAAGCTCCTTCTACCTATCTGTTAATACTGTTTTTGCAACATTTTGGGATACTTTATTTTGGGAAACCCCACATGAAGTTCCTAGGTTTGTTTTACAGCTTGAAGGTGTTTGTTTTTGTTTTTGTGTTGTTGTTGTTGTTGTTTTTAATTTTGATTGCATTTCATTTTAAAATCTAAAATTCATCTGAATGTTTCCTCAATTGATTTCTCTGTCAGCATTAGCACTCAACTGGCCTTGGGGCCACTTCCAGATGGTTAATAATATGAATGTCCTAGGCAATGTTGAACTAGAATTATAGAACCCTGCATGTCTATTTGGAATTTACTCCTGCTTCTGTGTCCAGCAGCAATGCTTCTCTTTGCAGCTGCCCACAAATATCCCTGCTTAAAAATGTCTACTTCTGCAGTGGAATGTTTTGAGTAATGTGGATTTTTTTTCTCCCAAGACCAGCAGGTAATGCACTTTCTAGTAAATAACAATGATAATTTGTCTTGGCAAAAATCTTGATTTTTTAGTAAAAGATTTTTAGATCCTGCTTGATTCGCACATTCAAGTTTGAACCTTCACTTCAATTTCCATAATATGAGGAGCAGAGTCTTTAAAGATTTAATGTAAGAGTTTATCAGCCAAGTGATAGAATGGTGTTTTATTGTAAAAATTAGAGAAAATGTTACCCTAAGAAAACCTCTGCATTTGGAAAGTCTAATTTCATTTTGATATATTTAGAAAGATGTAATTACATATTCAGGAGAAGGACAAAGCTTCTGTCATTTCTCAGTTACATATGTGGAGAGTTCTTATGAAAGTGGAGATATACTGGAATAGACAAACCCACAAGCTTTCTTCCAATATTGCCACATGAAGGCTTCTTGAAACTTCTCGAAAATACCTGGGCTTTTTTGCAGAAAATGTTAGCCTTAGGGGAGCAAAATACTTCTTATAATTGCTAATTGATCTTAAAATATTTCCGATTCCATTAAGTACAGAAAAACTGTGCAGAGGTTGAGATCTTAATTAAGATTATCTTGCAGCAATATTTTGCCATTTAAGCATTAGAAGTTTCATTGGCTAAGAGCATTTTTATTAAGAAAGACAATCTTACAGGGAAACTTATTTGACACAGGTTTTTTTGTTGTTGCTGTTGTTGTTTACAAGCTGTGCTTGAACTGCTGCAGCATTCCCAGTGCAAGAATTCAGATTCTTCTTCTCATGGGTTCTTGTCTAAGCAAAGCCTACAAGTGAGCTATAGCCAAGTTGCCAAACAGAATAATATCCACGTGAGCATGCGTGCAGAGGTCTACAGCAGTTTTCAAGACAATGTATAGATAGATGTTTCTAATTTTAATGGTGCCTTTGAGCAAGTAACGTGTCCACTCTTCTTCAGATTGAAGGGCCATAATTTTAATATAGTCTTCTGTACACTATCACATTCTTTCCACTCCATTTCACAGGGAAATTGTCCATTGTTAGAATGATATTCTTTGCATGGTTTGGTCCATCATTGTCACACTATTAACCTTCAAGTATTATGCACACAATTGACATAAACTTAAAGAAGCAAATCAAGATGTTTTCCCTTATTTTTGCAGTCTAGATGACAGGCATTATATAACATGCTCTTAATTTGACTGACAGACCGCAAACATGATACTTGTCTTACAAGTATTGTAATATGTCTTCATGTATTACAGAAATTAGCTATAGGAGGAATTTTGAAGATGTCACTGGTAGAAGAGTGTTTCTTTTCCTCTTTAAGTACCATAACAAATGACTGCCTAGACTTGAGCACTGACCTGTGGGCCAGTCAGACTTCCATGGGGAGGAAGTGTGTTCAGGTCTGCTGGCAGTAGTACTAACCCACACCCAAGAAGATCACTGTTTGCTTTGATAATCTCCACAGGCTAGACTTTGTTATTTGCTTCTCATACTTTTATAATCAAAATTAAATAAAAATTGAAGCACTGAATACAGTGCTGGAAAGATGTTCAATATATTTAAAAAAAGTGGCTATTGTTGTCAAGCTCATCCAACCTTTCAAGTGTATGTAGGTATGCTTTAAGATAGAAGCTATGTAAATCCCAGTTTACAGGAATAATTGAGCAAATTGCTATTTTGCCTGTTCTAAGATCTCTGAAGTTGTTGGAGGAGAAATTTTATATTGTTGAAACGAAAACGTGCGTGAGAACCTAATATTTTCTTCCTGGGTGATTTACAAGAATTTGGTCTTGTCTTGAAATTAAGGATGTCTTTTTCTCCTAGTTTTACAGTTATTTCAAAGGTTACCTACATATTGTAGGGCTAAATTTGCCACACAGTCTTCATGGTCCCATAGGTGACTTATTCCTTAATTCTTGCATTGGTATTGTCAATGTGGTTCACCTCTTTAAAATTACATTGCTGTCTTTCTTCCCAACAAAACAACCTTCCTGGAAATACCCAACTCCCACGGACTTCTGAAAGTTCTCTTAAATCTTCTGTCACAACAAGAAGGGTTCTGCTACTCTGCCAAACTGGCATGGGGAAAAAGCTCCTCTTTCCTATTGCTAATGCAAGTGTTGACTCCCTACTTTACCACCCAGACTGTTTTGTGCTCTGCCCCACTCTGAGTGTGGCTTAGTGGGCAGGGAAATGGGAGATGGGAAGAAACAGGTCTGAAAGGAAGCACGTCCAGAGTGTTTATTCTCCACATTCATCCCCACCCCATAAATCAGCTTCTGAGGCTGTTCTCAATAGAATGCTTTTTCAAGGACTTCCAAACACTAGTCATCATTTTCCTAATGACTAGAGAAAACTGCTGGTTTTATTTTCACAAAGGGAGTAAAATTTCTGACTGGAAAGTCACATCTCAACATTTGAACAGCTGTCTCATAGGCATGTCTAAGGGATCCTGAATGCCAGTGTGCTGCTTGGCAAAAAAAATAAAATTTAAAAAAAAAATTTAAAAAAAAAAAAGGTGAATGTGTTTTGTGCTCATATAAAGTTTCAAAGCAAGTCATAAACAAATGTATTTCCTTTAAAAAGTTTGTGGGTTTGTGTGCACGCTTATCAGTGGGTGGAGACCTGGGAAGGTTGGAGATGTTCCTACAGTAAAGTATTTTTGCTGGTTTTCATTAAACCATAAATTATAAGGATATTCTCTAAATTAGGGGTTTTTTGTGCTAAACTACTAAACTTTTGCCATAATGTGAGATTACCAATTCTAATTGTCACCACCTTGTTGCAGTTAGTCTTATCTCTGGTACCTCAAAGAAAAAAATCACTGCATTTGCTTTCTGGATTTTGTTATAAAGACTTAGCAGCAAGAGTCATGTTTCTTTTACTTCAGAAATTCATAACAACTGTTTGTCAATATTTTGAAATGAGAACAGGTAAAGACATGAAATATTAAAAGTGTGCCAAATCCCATCCTTTCTGCAAGCATGCCTTTGATTTCAGTAGTTCTGTTTAGTCTGGGTTATTTATACTTTTTCAAGAAGAATAATTTAAACATTCATATTCCTAGATCTCAGTTAAATATTTATCTAAGTTTATAAAGCTGTTTCTGCTGATTAGTGAGCTACCTGTTATGAGAGAACAAAGAAACTCAAAAGGCAGCAAATTAAGGTCACAGGTCAGTGTTCAGGCAAAATAGAGCTGGGCTACCAAATGATTTTCAGTTATTAAGCCAATAAATCAGGCAGATGTTGATAGATGCAAGCACTGGGGCAGTGTGTCAGCCTCATGAAAAAATTGTTTAACAGATTCAGGTGATCAATGCTGTCAGAATCTTGCATGTGGAAAAATAAGATGACAAATTAAGCTGTAAGGCTGTGACACCAGAGATTATTATGCACCCCTTCTTCCCACTCCCCACCATTGCCACCACTGTTTTACATCTAGCCTAAAAGCAGAAGCACACAAATAAATAAATAAAATTATGTATCTATCCATTTATGTCCCTTGGAAAGCCCACAAGTGAGGCAGAAGGCTAATGGATTTTCAGAGCAAATGCAACCTGCTGCATAAGCCCTGACTGAAGAGCTCTGAAGGGGAAGGGAATAGATAAAGGGGGCATTGAATTATTAATGGACTCTATGATAGTGGTCTAATTAGAGCTAAAGAGTTAGCACTTTTTATTAAGGGCACAATGAAAACAAAAATAGCCCATCAAAAGTCATTAGGATAGAAAAGATCCTAAAGTCGAATACCTTTTCATGGCAAAAAGCACTGCATTATACTTGTTTACAGGAATTTCTAGGGTTTGCATATTGTAAAACATGTAGCCAAAAAATATGCCATTGTTTGTTTTTTTGGTTTTTTTTTTTTTTAATGACACCAGCATAGTAATCCAGTAATTGCTGTTGGGCCTTACTGTTTTCTCAAAGTGAAGACACTTAAGCCTGACAACAAAAAGAAAGTGGTCTCTATTAAAAAGATTTTATTTCCATTCAATGTATTTGTAATCATGAGACACTGAAGGCTGAGTGCCATGCTTCTTCAAGCTTTTTTGTGGTTTTGTTGTTTTGTTTTTTTTAAGATAAAGGTGCTTTTTGGAAACTTGACAACTAGATCCAAGAGAAGCTCAGTGTCCTTTTCCTGGGAAGATCACTGTTGGGAGACAGTGGTCCCCAGCTGGTCACAGCTGGCTGGACTTGTCAGCCCCCACCACCCCAGTGCCTTTTGGCACCAGAGATCCAAAGTGCTGGTGTGGTGAAGTGTGAGGGACTCAGTCTTCCTCCTGGGCCAAGCAGGAGCTCTCTCCTGATTTCCCATGTGGTGTGAGATAACCCATTGTCTTTGTAAGAGTGCTGGAAAGGCACGTGTGCAAGGTGATGTGCAAATTGTCCAGCATTCAGCTAATTTGCAAGCTGTTAAATACCACAAGGCTACAGGAGTGATGACTTTATGGGAAAAATTAGCTGAGGGAGACAACAAAAAGTGTTCATGTCTATCTTAGGAGATACCTGAAAGCCAGCCTGAACTGTCATCAGGGCATTTAAGATGTTTTCAGCAGTTACTCTGTCAGAGATATCAGATTACTGCTGTTACCTGTCTCATAGATGGACAGGAAAGTGCTGTGTATGTGAGTTTTTTGCCGACAAGCTCTTCCAGAGAAAAAGAAATTGTTTGACAATTTCTTCTTTGAATGACACCAATTCCCTGTTTGTTTATCTGTTCCTGATTTTTTTCTTTAATGGTCTGTCCTATGCCCTGCCCTCAGCACACTCAGATGGTGGATGGAATCTCTTTGTAGAAGCCTGGAGACAACTGCCTTTCTCAAAATGAAAGTTCTTCTTTGGAAAATATATTTATGCCAAAATATATTTTTTCCCTAGATTCTCCCTCAGGTCTTTAGTTGAGTTCATAGTGCCAAAGTCATGGTATATAATAATTGCTAATGGTTTGAGAGAAGTGAATGACAAGACTATTCTAGTTCAACTCATATTTTTTTACAAGAAAATATAAATGGCCAAAGCAAGCTTTACTCAAGGGTGCCTTTCTTTCTCTTCTGTATTTAGCACAGGCCAAAGCAGCTGCAGTCCTTGAGTCCAAGTCACTCCAGGTGACTTCAGATTGGCACACCTTACTGTGGGGTGTCAGGAGTGAGAAACAAGCTTTTATTGGCAAACAGGAACACAAATGTGTATGCACAACCACGCAAAACATTTTGCTGTCAAAAAACAGCACTGCTATTCAGGAGTGTCTGGATGGCACAGTGTCTTGGGGGGCAGTATTTGCTGCAGCTGATTACAGGTGTTCTCCCCCAAAACCAACTCTTTTTTTTTTCCCTTGGGTAAGTCACAGAAAGGGAGCTCTACATTATTCACACAAGTGCTGTGGCAGAGGTGCTGGCACTGTCAACAACACACTTCTGGTCCTGTGATGTACAAGCTGCTCCATCACACAGCTGTCACACAACTGTCTCTTGGATCTCCTGGATGATGATTTTAGGCTATTTCAGACAGGTCTATTTCTTCTTGTTTTGTATAGAAAAAAAAAAAAAAAGCAATAAGAAGGGATAGAAAACAACAATTTATTAATATCATACAGAGTTGTGAAATATTGCTTCCTCTGAGATCCTGCAGTAATGTATGAGCAACATAGATCAGTGTGTGAAGTTAATTTCTTTCAAGAAATTCTCTGTGTTGCAGGAAACTGCATAAATACTCCATAACAGTGCCATTTGCTACACTGAAGAAATAACCATTTATTTTGGTGAGTTCCAGAGTAAAAGTATGAGGGTCTTTTATTATTAACCCCAGTGTTTCCTGCTTAAGTTTCTTTAATCTTTGCGGAAACCTGAAAACCTGTTTTTTATCAACTTTTACTTTTTATACATAGAGAGAATTGAAAAGAGCCAAGTGGGTACCCTAGGGATCAAGACATCACAAGAGATGCATGTTGTCATTTTAATGGAGACACATTAACAGTTTCTGCATACACAGTGTACTTACTGTGTGCACCAGCAAAAACTGCCTTGAATTTTGGGCCAAAAAAGAAAAAGGTAAGTCCTTGGTTTATCACGTGTATAGAAAACTGTCAGAAGACTGCCTGTGGTTTTCTGATTAAAGGCCACTGTACTTCTACAGCAGTGTTGTTGGTGAGTCTTCTTTATTGAGGGTCTCTTCTCAGATAGAACTTAGGGTGCCTTATATTATCATTTTAAAACAGCATGAGTACAATGGCAATTTATTAAAATATTGTTAATTCTCTCAATACAACCATGAGGCTAATTAAATATAACAAGTTTCCTTCTGGGATCGGTTCCACAGTCTGCAGGCTGTTCTTTCACCAGATCCTTTGGGGTTTTCCATCTGTGTGGGAGACCAAGAGCAGCCCCATGCAACACAATTTTCTGCACTTGGAGAGATTTGTAATTCCCTGTCAGACAGGTGAAAATTACATTTAGCTCTTGATTGCCTCCAAGAATAAGGGACAAAAATTCTTGATATAAAAGTTTGCCTTAATGCTGATAAAAGTTTTTTCTCTCTTAATAGTGGGGTTAATAATACTGGTAAGTTAAGCATGGCTGCAAAAACATGACAGTCCAATTCCTGAGGCCAACTGATGAGAAACTGCTCCTATCCCTTCCTGGTTTAAATCTCTTTAGCTATTATACCCCTGTGGTCAATTGGGCTCAGCTGTCCCAGCTGTGTCCCCTCCCAATTCCTTGTGCACCTCCAGTCTAACTTGCTGGTGGGGTGCTGTGAGAGGCAGAAAAAGTCTTGTTTCTGTGCAAATGCTGCTCAGTGATAACAAAAACATCTCTGTGTTATCAGCATGAATCCTAAGCACTGCTGCTCTGGAGAAAATTAACTGTAGTCAGCCAAAATGGGCATAGATATTACCACCTGGCCTGGAACAAAGTCAAACCATGGATATTCTACCAGTGAAAGGGTACAAAGAGCCTTGTCCCAGATACTAAAAGCTTCATGAGCTGCTGTTTAATTTCTGGGTGACATGTGAATAGCACCATAGGTAAAACTGCTCAGTTAACATCCTTTTTATCAGATCAGTCCCAAAACAGTTCATTGACTAATTATGCCACACATTTAACCAGCAATGATGAAACTGTAGGTATCAATATCACCAATTCAGCCAATGCATTGCAATATTAAACGTTCAGGCAATGTTAAGTAATGCCTAGAAATTTCTAGGCATCCTTTCTGTAGCTAATCCCCAAAAGCTCTCAGCACACCCTCACCAAGTTAGGGGCTCCCCAAACTGTACATTCTTGAAATTGTGGGTGTGGAAGTCTTTCACACTCCTTACACTGTCTGGCCTTTCTTACCTTCTGTTGTCTAAGCCATTTTTTCAGGAGGGGCCAGTGGGAGCCATTCCCAAAGAGTGACTTCCATCTCTGGTAGACAGATGAATGTGTGTTCAAGTGGACTTGTATACAGATCTAACCTTTCTTTAAAAAACAAACAGTAGTAATAACACCAATATGACAGGCTTGCATTTTAAATGTTTTTCTCTGAGTAACAATGACACCCCTCACTTTAAAAGGCTCTATCATAAACACCTTTTTGCAAAAAGCTTGAGAGCCTTTCCTTCAGCTATTCTGTATAAGAATCAAAATTGCTCATCAAAAGGAGTGAATACAGGCCATACTCACAGGATTTGATTTGCACAAATGAGATTGTGCTCAGAAAAAAGCATATTGTGGATTTTTTTCAGTATGTATTTTCTGCAGACTGTTTTCAGCAAAGCCATTGGAGTTTATGCCTTTTGTGTTTTTTTCCCTTTTTCTTTTTTTGCTCCTTATCTCATATTTTCAAAGGCTGGAAGTAATCACTTTTCTGTTTTGTTGACATAAGAGACATTTCTAAATAATTTTATTTAAACCCTCAGGACAGGCTTGACTAATGCTCCTTTTTTATGACTCATTCCAGTACTCATGTAGGTATTTTTTTGTAGGCTAAATCTGTGTGTGTCTTCTTCTCTGATATTTCTGCTCCAGAGCTGAAATGTCTGTCTGTAATGCCAGCTCTGGAAGCCCTGGTAAGTGTTCCATGCCAGCTACCAACGAATGGCTCAATTTCCTCATACGTCCCATCGTGTTTTCTCATGGGAGTTGAGCTGGTGGACCATGTTACAAAGCACTCACATTCATGTCTAGAGACAGGTAGGGTAGCTTCCTGAACCTGAAAGTTTATAAGCCCTGCTTTAAGCCAGCAAATTTTTTTTTTTTAATACTGTTGTCAGGAGCACTTTTGCAGTTGGGGTGATGCACTTAATCTAACACCTTTGTAGATTAAAGAAATAGGTTGGGACCCCAAAATTCTGGAAGAGCTGTTCTCTCTTGGACTGTTTTCCTTTATCTATGTTTCTAAATGTCATAAAGGTGTGCCGCACTTTCTTTAATATTTTAATCTTTGATCAAAACATATGTGTAGCAAATAACCAGTAAATTGAGTGCACTAGAATAAATTGTGTAACTTTTTTTCAGATTACCCCATAATCTCCAGGCAGTGTTTCTTACTTTGAGTACCAATTATCCTCAACTTAATTGAGCCACGCATTACCCATAATTACCTGTTTTCCATGGTAAAACAAAACCTGTAATTATGCTTTTTTTTTTCCATGCCTTGAATTTATACACGGTGTAAACAGAAATTAGGCCAATGTGTACTGAGCTAGCAACAAGAGTGATCTTATTCTTTTAGCCCTGAACTTCTTCATAGCTGTAAGAAAGGCAGAGATGTCCCCCAGAGAAGAAAAAATCTGCTTCACTATGTGAATAGTGGAGGTGTAGTCTAAAGTGTGTGTTTAATTATCTGTATACCCACAGCTTAAGCCTGAGTTAAGGTGTGTGGTTATAGTTCATTGTAATACTTCTCTTTCCCTTATACTGTGGCTTTTGGAGATGTGAAATGCTTTTCACTGCATTTGTTCACAGCAAGGCAGACAGGGCCTTGAACAGCTCCAGGATGAAGTGACCTTTGAAGGTGCTTAAAGTTATCCATCTCTGTCTGAATCACAGTAATTGAGACTCAACCTCAGCTTTGCCTGAATCTGGATTAAAAGCAACCAAAAACAAACCTAAGAGAATATTCCACGGAGTAGAATAGATACAAATCTTTAGGATAATTCAGTCCTAAACATTATGTCCTGAGGTTTGGCATCTCATTTTACAAAGGCCAGTATATGAAATGCTCTGAAACAAATATAATGCAGGAGAGTCAGAAACCAGATAAAAGGCTTTGAATCATGTCATTCTCTGGTGTGTATCTCTGTTATGTGTCCCATGATGGAGCACCTGCATCAAGGCTTTCCAGCAATGACATATCACAAAAAGGTCAGATATCATGCAATTCCTCTGCTGAGGCATCTGTCAAGTCATGTTTGCCATCAAAACGAGGTAATGTCCTGAAAGAAAGCAGCATGTTTAGCAACTGTCTGCAGCATATGGCACTGGAAATGCATGTCAGTGAAGCAAAAGTCATGCCACGTACCTGCTTTTCAGCTGTGATATGTTATTTGCCATAAAAAGCTGCAGTTGTTTAATTTTTCATAAACGGTTTTCATGTCTTCACATATTGCTTCATGCACTGGATTAAAAGCAAAAAACAGGAAACATCTTTGTTCAGTATAGAAATGTACTGTGTGAGAAGGCAATGTGTAATAAACATATAATTAGACAAAATATGAGGGTGATTGTCATTTACACAAAGGCCCACATACACTGATTCAGCAGTTCACAACAATGTTACTTTAAATAATCCACAGGAAACTGTGAATCAGGCCCAAATACTTGAATTTAATTCTAGATAACTAGGAGTCTTCTTTTGAAAATCCTTTGTGTAAATCTCAAATAAACTCTTTCAAAGACATGCAATGTCCTTGAATGCTAATATTTTTAGTGGGGAATGTACATGATTAAATGTGATTTGAAATCTGTGTGGATACCACAGTGCTAGTAGCACTAGAAATAAATATGTTAGATGAAGGATGAAAGGCTCAAATTTCTCTCCATTGGTTCCACACAAAAAAGAGTCAATGAATTCCAGTGCAATAAAGGGTAAAGCACCTTCTTCCTTCACCTGTTTTAAACATTTGCCAACTAAAAGAAATTTAATTTCTTATTTTATCTCCTCACACTACTGAAGTTATGTGTTTTGTTTTATAGGTCAGTGCACCCAAAACGTGGCTAGGTCTTGGAGAGGCTGTTAAAGGTAATATGTAGGTGCAATTTCTAGTGAGGATGGCCTTTAAACACTAACTGCCTTGATTTGGGAAGATAGCAATTTATAATTGCTCCATACTACATACATTTAAATGCCTTGAGTGACTACTGCTTTAGAAAAGGAGTTGCACTATATGGAACATTAGTTTCTGTCATTTTGTTCCTTTTTCTTGGTTAGGAAAAAAAAAATTGATTTTTGCATAGAAATAAAGTCATAAAGCTCTGGTGTTTGCAAACTTCTCTCCTTGCTTTTTGCCAGTTCATTGTTATTCAGGATTGTATTGGTATTATTGCTGTGTATTATAAAGAGATTTGTGTCTGGCAGAAATCAGAACAGCCTGGCTCCTGTGCTACACTCATGGTTTTAATCAAAGTATGATTACATTTACTGTTGTGAATATGTAAATCAGAAAATGTACAGTGAAATTACTCAGCACTTTATGACAGCAGAAACTGGAGGTACTTGTGTTTCCATCTAGAAATAAAGGCTGGTAATCACTGGGGCTGAATGTTGAATCTACAAACTTTGTGACAGGTGCAGCCTTGCTGCGTGTACATGTCAGAAATATCATAACTTGTTTTGCAAAGTGCAGCAGTACATCAGATCTGTGAACTCAGAAAATTTGTCCTTTACATAAGTTCTGCTTTAAAAATTAGCAAACTTCCCAACCCCAAAGCCCTATAGGAGTAAATTGAGGAAAGTTGTTATAGGAAATCACAGCTTATATAGAAAAAAAAAAAAGAAAAAAAAAAGATTGTTTCACTTAGCTAGTATAGAAAGGATATTAAACAGCAGCAGTCTTCTTAGTTAAGAGGATTTTGTTTGGCTGGTCCTTCAAAGATGGCAAGAGCATTTAAATTGAACTGCTGACAATGGTAAAATCCCAATGAATTATGAATGTAGTGAGAAATCCATGAACTTATTTACTTGGATAAATCTAGACAGAGCATTTACTTTTGAGTCTTCACTTCTTTAGCTGAAAATTGGGGCACTCCAAACTTTACTTTGTTTCCAGTTCCCTTTGGAGTACGGAAACAGGCTTGTGGTTCACACAACAGTCTGCCCTACTTCAGACAAACATAGTTCTCCTCACAGCTGAGTTCTTTAAAGTTTACATTCCCAAGCCAGGAATTCTCTATCATTTGGATTGATTTTTATATCATTTCCCAAGCTCTGATTCTTTCTTTTTTTTTTTTTTTCCTTTATAATTTCTCCATATCTATCCATAATTACAGAGAAATGCAGTGATAAAAAATAAGTGTACCTAGTCTTTCACTGCTAGCTCATATTTTGAAATATATCAAGGAAGGAAAACATGTCCTTTAAACTCACTATCTTTTTCTCTTCCTGATGCTGCATCTTGAATCAATATAAGGGGATGAAGACTAAATTTCCTCATCAGCAAAGAATTCTTAATTAGATGAATTGTTCATGCATATTTTCATAATTTAATACTCAAAACCTTCAGAATTACCTGGTCTACAGGGATATTAAAAAATATGTATTAAACAGCTGGTTTTCTTCATTTTATGATCTTGAGAATGTTTGCAGATGCCAGAAGTATTCTGGTTACATTGTCTAACATGTCAAAAATCTTGTCTACAATATTTTCATTAATTTTATTCTATTTATCTATTTGACTGTAGGATTCCTTTTAACACCTTTTAATATAAAAAAAAAAAAGAAAAAAAAAAAAAAGGTCTAAATCAGGTCATCCAGTGATAGTAAGACCTGGGAAAACACTATTAGGTGGGTTAAATTTTGATAACTTCTATTTTGTTGCTTGTCTGGTATTAGCCTATAAAGTTTATTGATTATAATAAAAAGTCAGTGATTCAATAATGCTAATAGGTGGCTTTCAAAATTAAAAATTTATTTCAAAATGTTTCAAAAGGAACAAATGGTATTTTTTTTAAGCAGATGGAGCAGGTTAGGAAGCTGTCTTGAATGTGCACAGATATGCCTTTACTTTGTATTTTAATCAGTGAGGGGGAAACTGAAGCTTGGATAAAGTAAATTGTATGTGCAGGCAGCAATGAGGATTGTTTCTGTAGCCAATTTAAATGTGATTAAACAGCTTTATATTTTGGTACGTGTGAAAACATTAAAAAGTAAACATTTTACCTGTAAATAGTACCTGTCCTATTATTAACTTGCTGAACCTGTACTGGACAGATATTATTTTCTGCTGTTCTTCCTAGTGTTTCACAGATTTCTAATTGTTCTGCAGTAAGTTCAGCCTTTAAATCTTTCCAGTGGTGACTAAACTCTCTTCTGTCTTGCTTTTTGCCAGAACAAGGGCAAACTCTGTGTTCTCTGGAGACTTCTCTGGTGGTCTGTGAATCTGTCTAGTGGTATAATTCTGATTCTTTAATTCCCAGTTCTAAATTTGATTAAAAAGACAGCTTAAAGTATTTTAAATGCCCTTCTGTTATCTGTTTTCCGGATAATGAATTGCTGTGATTGGTCCTGTAATCAGTCACTAGTGGGAAGAGAGGTGATCTGTGCAGAAAAGTACTTTGTTTCCTGTAATAGTGTCTGGAAATGGTGATTTGCACTCTCAAGGCTCTAATTGTTTTGGCTGGCCTAGGAAGTAGCTTTTCTGAGACCTGGGAAAATAATTTTATTCTTCATTTGTCATTACCGTTCCTTATTGCAGAGGCACTGAAGTGTGAACCTAGATGTGTTTGGTATCATTACCACAAGGTATCCTGGGACAAAGTGAAAAAGTGTTAGCAATAGAATCTCCATAAAATCATAGAATACTTGGGTTTGAAGGGGCCTTAAAGATCATCCAGTTCCAACTCTCTGCCATGCACTAGACCAGGTTTCTCATTAGAGCAATCTCAGTCTCACAGGCAATCATTTGCTCTCTGTGTAGCTGTTTGGCATTGCTTTGCATTTCTGAGTTGCTCAGAAGTCACAAAACATTAAAAATGGTGGTAAAACATCCTTCCATTGTGTGTTTTGTAAATATTTGTGATTTGATTTTGTAGAACATTGTATACTCTATGATTCTTTTCTTCTATTAAGCTGAAAAAACATATTCTGTAGTGCTGTTATACACTATTACAGCTATTAATTCACTAGATTTTGAGATCTACTCCAGTGATGACTCTGGATAGAATATGCATGAAGTCATCTCTAAAATGCCTACTTCACTTCTTAGAGCGTTTAGGAGCTTTTAGGAAAAGCTTTTTCGTTTTCTCTTTTTTACCTCTTTCCCCTTACATCTACAGTTCAGCCTGATCTGAAATATTGTTTCATGTGGGATTGGTGGATTTCTGTCTTATTTTATTTGTTGGAGTCAAGAACAACCAGTCTGGGAGGTGTGGGGATGTCTTTCTAAGGGAGACCAAAGAGCTGTGCAGAATATGTTGAGTAGGCATTCCATACAAATGCATTTTCAAACATTGCACAGTGCACATTCTAATCCTAAGGGGCCAAGAAAATGATACAATCATCACACAGGCTTTTGATAGTTTAGTCAGTGAAAGAAAAATATCTGTAAACATGCTATCAAATTTACAGCTCATTGAAAGTGACAGAGAGATAAAAGAGAGGCTAAAATGATGTAATAGGACAAGGAACATTGCAGGATTGTATAGCATTTAATCTTGTATACACAAATGCATGTAACATTTCTGCTCAGTTAATGATCCAGTGCTTAAGCCTGAGCCATAATGCATCATTTCCAGACACATCTATGAATGTAAAAGATAACATTGTCTAATTAGTTTGGAAGAGGCTTGATTTTTTTTATGTTGGTATTGGTGATGGAAATCTTCTCTACATCTTACTCTTTTTTACAGATGCTGTTTTCATGAAATTACACGCTTCTAAATTTTTATTGCTATTACATATAACATTCTGCTTTTTGCTGCTTTAATCTAGTTTCATAAATGTAATGGGTATTTCTCTTCCCTTATCCCTTTTATTCCCCTTCCCCCTAAGAAAAAGAAGATGGAAGTTGAAAGTATTGTGAAATTGACTTGAAAGTTAAAATCTTTCAAATAACTGGTCCTGTCATTGACAAATCTTTTTCTTCCACTCTGGTGCTTTTCATGGTAATTTAGAACAAGTTTCAGAAATTTTACAATAATAAATACACTTTTGCTGAAAGCATACATTATACAAGCAATAATTTAAAACTGCTCATGACATCAATTATATTTTGTCATGATGAAATATATAACGCATTACATTTTATCAGCACAATGAAGAGATACATTCCAGAATCATAAAGGTGGAAATCAAAATGGTCTTTCCTTTGCCTAATGGCTTTAATTGCAGGATATAGTAGAACAAGGTTGCTCCTTTATTTAAAATTTCATTTTATCAGCTGTCTGTAACCTGTCACAGTCTGCCCAGTGCATGACGGTTAAACCATTCCATTCAGTTCCACCTCAACAGCCTTGTGACAATGTGCCACTGGATTGTTTTCTTCTCTTCTTCGGGAAGGGGCAGGTTCTGCATACTAGAGATTTATTAAAATGCTGTCTAAGCTCCATTATGGATGAGTATTATCCATTAACCACTAGCTGTCCATCTATAGACTTGTCATCCATCCATCCATCCATCCATCCATCCATCCATCCATCCATCCATCCATCCATCCATCCATCCATCCATCCATTGTCCACCATAGCTGTAAGTTTTTAGCAGAGTTCATGGAGCAAACAGAACTGTTGGAATGTAAGAATGATTGCAGTGCTGTTTGCATGGTCTGGCAGTCACAGTGTGTTTTACTGTCATGGCTCTGTGCCCATATAGATAAGCTTTAAAAAAGTTGTTTTGAAAACAAATGCCTTTGGCAAAGCTTTTTTCCCTGCATAGATTAAATCTGGTTTACTGTAGGAACATGTAGAATCCTATAGTATTCTGAATGGGAAGGAACCCATGAGGACCATGAAAGTCCAACTCCTGGCCCTGCACCTCAAGAACCCCAGCATGCTCCTGAGAGCATTGCCCAAGCACTTTTTGAACTGGGACCATGACCGCTCCCCTGGGGAGCCTGTGATGTGCAATTCCTTTTGCAGTCATGCCTGATTGCATATCAATAAACTGTGTGTATAGAAATCTAACTTAATTCATTGTCACCGTTGTGACAAGAAGTAATAAAACTCACTCAAGGTGTTCTAGTATTCGAATAGGAACAGGAAAAGAGAACTTTATTTTTCAGACTTCAACATTTATAGAATTCCAAAGGTGACAGTGGATTGGAGAATGATATTGTCACCTCTCCAACCACACTGGTCAAACTAACAGTTCATCAAAATTCTTCTCCTACAGAGAAGAATGTAAAACAATTCTTATTTACATGAAAGTGCGTGAGAAACTCCATCACAAGAATGTAAACATCAGAAGGGTTAGAGAAACTCAAAAGAACAGGGTAACAATTCAATAGTTGTCCAAACTGTCCAACAGCCATACTTCCCAGAGGTAACCTGAAATAGGAAGCAAAAACCCTGTTTTTCCTCTTGCACATGCAATTAAAAATAAAGGGAAAAATGCATCCACTGTATGAAATACAAGGTACCAGTGTACAAATTATATTTTTAAAAAACAAACAAATTTCAGGGCTCCATTTAATTTTCAAATGTTTCTTAATCACTTGGGAGCAAAAATCCCGTTCTTTTTTTCAAAGTGAGAGACCACTCAGGAATTTAAGTAGATAAGCAATGCTCTGGATGATGTGGCTTACCTCTGGATTTTTGGAAGGGATTTCCCAGAACACAGACTGGGGCAGCTGTACTCTCATAGTGCCTTCAGAGGTCAAATATGCTGCCCAGTGGCAATACAGCCACCTCATTTTCACTTGCTCTGCTTTGATGAACAGGAACCTGTTAAAACTATAAAACAAGGAAAAGCCTTGCCATGTTAAATATCCTTCCTATCACAGAAATGCCTTGAATCTATTAAATTGACCAGTGTGGCTATTTCAGAACAGCTTTAGAAAAAAAAACACCCTAGGGAGGAAAAATGATGTTAAAATATAGAAGAGGGAAAATATGTGGATCTATTTCAATCAGGGAGCTGACATTAAAAAAATGCTTATTTTCATTTTCCTGAAAAGGCTGTCTGTATTTAATGATATTTATGAGCATTTAATTAAGACCAATATCTTCTCTCTCAAGTGCTCTTCATAACCAAAATTCAGAGTAGCTTGTTCTTGTGGTACATCCATTTATCAGCTTTAGCCTTGAGGCTCTCAATGGCTCTATCACTTTCAGCTCAGGGGTTTGTCAGGATTTTCAATGAGACACAACATAGCAAAATGCAGTGAAACAGAAGAAAACCAGAACCAAAACCACAACAAACATACAGCAAGCAGTGAATAATTACCTGCCATGGAATTAAACAGTCAGTTTTCTTGGGGGACACATGATGGGACTAGATAAAAAAGGAAATTCATTAACTGTGAAGATCTGAATGAATAAACAGTATAACAGTTCAAGCTTATCATCTATGATCTTTGTTATAAAATACAAATATCAGATATTTAAGAGTGTTGAAAGGGTTATTGAGCAAATCTTTGAAAGCTGGTGTTGCTCTTTGGACACAGTGGTGTTTTCTTGCATAAACTGGTGCCAACAGGGAAAAATTCAATCAGCTTAGCTGGAGCACAGAAAGTGTATTAGACAATATGAGAGTTTTGACAAGTTTATGCTTGTGATCTCTCTTAGACACAAGGTTGGCCACATTCAGTTTTTAAAACTATAAAAAGAGAAAAAAAACACCCTAGCAATTTCCATTTATATGAAAAGAAATAGCAATTAATCATCAGGCCTTGCAATTATCTTTTTGAGTAAGAAGGAGCAGGTCCAACTACTTTGTAAAGAATGGCTTTATTATGGCTTCATCCTTGTAAACAAATTTGTCAATCAGCCTGTTCCATGTAATGCAGATGGAAATTTGAATAGGCAAGGATGTCGTGCTTTCCATAGGCACGGATTTAAGAACTGGAGTATCTCCATCCTAAAGGGTGAGAGATAGGGTGAGAAAGGGTGAGAGCTGGGACTGCTCAGCCTGGAGTGGAGATGAATCAGGGTAGAATATTTATTGATGTAATAAATATTCTATTTATTATAGAATAATAAATAGAATTTATTTATTCACATGAAAAGGTTTTTCATGTGAGTAAATATGTGAATAAATATGTGAATAAATATGTGAATGGAACATGTAGAGGGGATGGAGCCAGGATATGTCCAGTGGCAGGACCAGAGCCAGTGGCACAAACTGAAACACAGGAGGGTCCTTCTGAGCACAAGGAAACACTTCTTCACTGTGACCAAGAACTGGCACAGGTTGCCTAGACAGGCTGTGGTGTCTCCATCCTTGCAGATATTGGAAAGGCATCTGGACAAGGTCCTGGGATGTGGGTGGCCCTGCTTGAGCAGGGGGGGTTGGATGAGATGACCTTTAGAGGTTCCACCCAGTATCAGCCATTCTTTGATCCTGATTTATGGTTATGAAAGTTTGCCATGATAAATCAATACTCCTTTTTTCCCCCCTTACAACATTGAAAAGGTGGACATTTTGATTGATTTCACATATATGAGAATATTCCTTATTGATTTTTTTTTTTGTGAATTTAATTTGTGATCCCACTTCTATACCTAACAGTTTCAAAATTTTGAATGCAGTATATTTCAAAAGTGTAGTAATCAATCATTTTAAAGGTTTAGTAAAAATCTTAATGTATAATTTGATAAACTATTACTCAAGTATTCACATCATAGTCAAGCATACATTCAATGCATTGCCAATAGTGTGTTGTACCAATGTGTAATATGTGCTACTCTTGTCTGTCATATTCTTATTGTGCGTATGAGCAATCTTTTTTATTCTTTATAAAAAAATTTAAATGTGAGCATTAGGTGTTAAGAAGTTTTGTGTCTTGGGTCCAGAATACTGTCCTCATCTGCCCTATTTTGGGAGCTAAATTTGGTGTGGACACAGTAATATTTTGATATAAGGAAACTCAAAGGTGTTCAAGGTTAGACCACAAATGTAAGAGTCTAGTGCCTATAATAGACAGGAATACCAAAACTTCTGTACCAATTAGTTGTAAACACAAAAGACCAACCTTATTGGGAAACCTACTGGCTAGAAAACTGTAAACCCATAAAAATATGGACTTCCCACTTTTGTCTTGGCACTCTGTTCCAGGACAAGAGACTCTGACACGTTTCTCTGATGACCACAAGAAAAAGTCTATAGTGATCTACAGTATCCTGGAATAAAAAGCAGAGATTTAAAATGTGCCTTAACATGATCCCTTCAGAGGAGGGTTGCTTATTATTATTAAAGCATTTTTTAAAATAAATTATGTATTTTTTATTTGGTATTGCCTTTGCCAGTAGCCATATGATAATTAGGGAAAATAGCCTAACTTTTTCTTTTTTCCATGGCTCTTAAAATGTCATTGACTCTGAGGTAATCTATATTAACAAAAATCCTTATTCACTAATTACATTCCACCAGAACTATGTGCATCCTAGGCATGAAAAAAGACACAATTTAGAATAAAATCTAGGTCTGAAATGGAGAGAGAGAGAGAGGTGGTTATTCCATTGAATGTCTTCCTGCCATGTTATAATTCCTTCTAGGATTTTCATTTAAATGAAATTTGCAAGTTCTCAGACTGACTTTTCTGATATTTCAAACAACATATACTGAGCACAAGAGTGTCACTGGTCAGGAGAAGATGAGGGGGATAAGTGCTGCTCTGTGTGTTTCGGGAAGACTTTAGCCTAAGATGTGTTTGTGCAGAATGAGTATCCTAAGATTCTATGAAATTCTTGCATAGTGCTCAATGCTGGAAACTGCAATTGACTCAGGCAGATAAAGACACTGAGAGCACTGAACACCTCATAGGTGTTATTATGCTTTTCTCACAGAAATTTTACCAGACAAAAGATGTCTCAGTCCACTATTTTCATGAAATTGTAAAGTAAATGCAGTCCTTGTGAGATTGATGGCACTGAAGAGTGAAGTCCTCTATTGACCTGCAGTGTAGGTATCATCTCTTCAGCAGCTCCATTCCAATATATAAATGCTCCACCATTTCAGCAGAGGAATTGTCCTAGAAAAGAGATGTTGTGCCTGAAATTGGCCAACATAATTGAACTGCTTATATACAAATTGAGATCATATCTTATATATTTAAAAGGAAATGGCCTCTTTGGGAAGGGCATGCTTGAAATGTACTAGCAGTAGATCTTTACTTCTTGTGTGTGGGATCAAGTGCTACCAAGACTCCAATGCTGTGGTGTAATAAGTATATGAGGTAGGAAAAAATAAAGAAAGTGGATTTTTTTTTCCCCCAGGATAGTGACACCAAAATCAGTCAGTGGTGGAGATAACTATTATATTTCTGCCTGTTCAAATGAGTTATTGTTAAGTTCCTACATGTTACTGTTTCTCAGCCGTGCTATCAAGCAAAGCAAACTGAAAACAGAAGCTAGGACTAATTGGGACCCTTCTTTACTCCAAGAAATTTGTAATGAGTCCATTTTCTGTGATCTTAGTGTAAAAAAGCAGTAGACAGAAGTCTTCTTTTTCAGAAACTTCAAGTCTGCCTTCTCCATCAACTTTCTCCCTTCTTCCCTTAATCCCCTGGTAGCTTCTGCCTCCCTCATTTTCTTGGCATCCTTCTGTGAAGGTACTGATTGAATAGACATTTTCTCTGGTTTGAAATCCAGAATCCCATCCCTCTCTGCATGCACTTCCAGGCTAGAAAGTTCACCCCTCCTTCAGTTGTGCTAATTCACAATCTGAAAGAATCCTCCAGAATGCATATATATATATATATGTGTGTGTGAGTGTGTGTGCAAATTAGGGTATAGATATTAATTCTTCAGCTTAGTGTTCAGCATTGTAAATGGTTAGACACAACTGAAAGGATGATAATTACAAACCCAGACTGAGAATGGAACAAGAAAGACCTTGGATAGGAGGAATCTATTAATTTAGGATTATGCCCAGAAGCTGATTGTGTACATGTACACATCCACAGTGCGACAAATAACTGCTGACTCTGCAGTCCAGCAGCTATAACTTGGCATCACAGGATCACAGAATGTTTAGGGTTGGAAGGACCTTTAAAAGTCATCTTGTTCCAACCCCCCTGCTGTGGACAGGGACACCTTTCACTAGACCAGGTTATTCAGAACTCCATCCAACCTGGCCTTGAACACTTCCAGGGATGTGGCACCCACAGCTTCTCTGAGCAACCTGTGCCAGTGTCCCATGACTCTCATCATAAAGAATTTCTGTCTTATCTCTAAAACTTCTGAAGCCACTCCATGTTTTGGTCTGTTACCTTGATTTGCCAGCACTGTTTGCACCTACCAACTCCTGTAGACAAGGGGATGAATCCAGGAGCCCTGGGCAACAGGGTCCAGCAAGCCTGGTCACTGTTTTATAACACAGCCCTGTTGAGCTAAGCAAAGATATAAGTGGTGGCTGGGACTGTCCCTGCTCCCTTGGCTCCTTTGACTCTGTTGAGATGAATTCTGTCTCTTATGAATGAAACAATTTGTACCATTTGCAATACAGATCAGCTGGCACTCCAACTTGCGGGCAGCACCCTAGAGTGACATGAAAATGGAGTTACTTGGAGGGATGCCCAGGTGGGCAGATATTATAGAAAGGTCTGTGAGTCCCCACAGGTAATTTTCTGGCTGGCTTATTCCTGAATCGTTGTCAAATCCAAATTCTGCATCACTACTTCTGAAATATGATGGCACAGTAATGAGTCCTAATATAAACAGAGGAGAGAAATGGCAAGAGTAGCTTCATATGCTAATATCCTGAATCCTGTGCATTCTGCAGCAGGCTCACTGAATATACTCTACACTGAAAATGGGTGATGTTAATTCTATTTAAATATTATGGATTGTCAATGTCGATTTAGGGAATTGACATATATTTTCTATTTTTATAAGAGGAGCTACCTAACCATGGTGAAATAAATATTGACAGGATTGCAGAAATAGTACCAAAGAAGTTACTAGGCCAGTAACAAACTGGATGTCAAAAAGGTTTTACAAAAATAGTCCTCGATGGATTACAAATTATGAGGATGATTTCTGACATTTTATCAAGGCAGTGTGAAATATCAAATTTCAGTGGTCAAAACATTTTCACCTTTTTCTGTGCTGTAGCTCAGCCCCTAAAAGAAAATCCATTACCATCTGAAGAGGAAGCTAGTGTATTTAACAAATAGATCATAAAGATGGCAAAGGAAGAACAGCTTTTATAGTTTTGAAGTTTATGAAAGACTGATGTTTGAGTTGATAAGGATTCTTCAAAGGACACTTCTTTTGACTGCTCAGTGTGAAGAAATCTGCAAGATGCTAAACAGATGCATTGTTTTTCTGTTTTAAATCAAGGCTGATGCTTTACAATCTTTGCAAGATACTGGAACTTT
Source organism: Urocynchramus pylzowi (assembly GCA_013397555.1). Classification (NCBI taxonomy): domain Eukaryota; kingdom Metazoa; phylum Chordata; class Aves; order Passeriformes; family Fringillidae; genus Urocynchramus; species Urocynchramus pylzowi. Next base: position 1,615,117 of record VZRH01007515.1, read on the forward strand.
ATTATTATTATTATTATTATTATTATTATTATTATTATTATTATGTAGAATAATAACATGTTTTAGCACTTTCTGTCTCCAGCAGGCTCATTCAAGCTGTACTCAGAGCTTTAAATTAACACAGCAACACATCCCTGTAAGACTTCCAGTGCTTTAACCCAGGAGGTTGGAATAGTGATTGACAGAGTCCAGTTTGAGAGCAAGAACATGTGTCTGTCTTGATTGTCTCTTTGCCCTCCTCAGAGCTGCTGCTTTCCTGTTGCACATTGTTTTACTGGTCTGTCACAACTCTCTGGCTGTGGGAGCTGCACTTGTCTCTTGCAGCCTTGAACCTGTCAGGTGTTACCTCAGCACATGACCATTGTTTTCTTAGGCTCTGCCTGTATTTCCCTTAAAAAGCATCACATTGGAGACATTCCCATGGCTCTGAAGTGGCAGAGTGGGAACAGTAGAAGAAATAAAAATCTGCAAACCAGGAAACCACAATCTATATCCGCAGTAATTAGATACCATCAGTTGCAGATGTATTTTCATTGCTTTTTAAATTTATTTTTAATGCATGGTTATTTGAAGTTAAATTTGAGACTTCTTCAGTAATTTACCTTCAAGCAAGTGCTGGCAAACTTGTAGATAAAGCATTTAGCTGCAGCCATAAAAACCTGATTAACCTAGCTTCAAGCAACATGGTTGCTTTCAGGAGATTATGTTATTCACTCTTTTAGTTTTGAAACCAAAGTCCCAGGTCATCCTGATGGCTGAGTTGCTCATAAATTCAGGGACCTTTTGTAAAACAAGAAGACCAACAGGGACTATTATCTTGAAAATAACTCTAAGTGCTGAGTATGGACATAGTAAACAAGATAGAATGGTTACTAAAAGTCTGAACAGAAAAGGAATTTACAAAAATTCTATTTGAGTGATAAGGAGGGGGGACAGTTTAGGCTTTGCTAGTGTCCTAGTCAGGAATTCATTAGTATGCTGAAGTCTCTTGTTGCTTTCTCTCCTGGCTAATTTGCAAATTTGTAAAGTAGCTAAAGGTACAGAATACTTTAAGGATAAGTTTCTATGCATTTGTTGTGTCCTTTCTGATGTCAACTCAGTCCTCAACTGGCTGGAAACAAGTGTATTAAAACACTAAGTCATCAAACTGAACTTTGTGGAATTAAAAAACAATAAATTGCAATCTTCTTTGATTGAACATGTTCATTTTCTGTGCATTTCAATTATTTCTGTTAGATGCCCATGACCTTCTGATGGGGTTTATGATTTTCTCAGTAAGGCTTTATAATTTACCATAAGCAAAGACAGTATCATACAGACATGGTAATTGAACAATATTAGGACTCGAGCTCCAGTCTGAAGTATTTGTGGACTTTATCTGAATTAATTTAAATTGCAATTTTAAGATTTTTTCTGATTTCTGGTCCCTCTCTAACCCTGCTGAAATGCTTGAAAAAGTCAAAATATGCAGTCCTTGACTTTTGTAAGCCAGTCAGTGAGAAGTTCTCTGTGTTTAAACACTCAGCTGAGATGTGAGCACTATTTTTTGCAAGCTGTTAGGCCCAATTAATCCCTTACTCAGTTTTTACTGGGTTGTCTAAAGTGAAGAATAGTCATCTTATATTTCTTCTGCAAAGATAAATAGGCCTGGATACTGCTGCAGGAAAATCTGCCTCAGTTCTGGAAATCTAGCCCAGCAACTTCCCTCTGAATTCAGGCATCTGAGTTTAACAGAGTTAGTCAAGGTGATTGTAGACTGGTCTGTTCAGCCTGCCCTTCATCCCTGTTTTCTTGAAGTCTGTAGCCTGTTCTGTGAGATTAATGGCTGTGTTAGCTCATGTTTATACAGAGCCCACCTGGCTCCAACAGGGCACAGATTAGCCCTGTGCAGGCATGATGGCAAGGAGAGTCCAGAACAGCAGAACTTGTGCAAGCTGCTGCTTATATAAATGGTGTAAATAAGGATCAAGTCCTATGCTAGAAGGTGCTTCCAGTGCTTTTTCAGCCAATTTGTCCTTCCTATCTCTGCTATTTTAGGAACTTGCGGTAAAGGAGCACTTGATTTTTCTTATCTCTTCTATACAGGCTATAATTAGGATTAGCAGAAGTGTTTTACTTAATGTTGCAGTAGTTCTTGTGTACAGCACTCATATCTTAAGTATAATTAACACTGGATAGCTCCCATTAGTGTTTTTAAGCATTTAAAATGTACTATAATGGCCAAAGCTAAAGTTGTCATTAAAGGCCCATTGCTATTTATTATTCTCATAAAGTAGACACTTTGCTACAGAAAAATATATCATTGGGCTCCATTTAGAAAGCAGTAACAGACAGCAGCATTAGTGATGGCACCCATGGGAATAAAGGACTGCTTTAAATTGATTCCATTCTTATTCTGCACAGGAGTCAATAGGGAAATCTAAAAGCAGGTGACAAATCATTGTGTTGCACAGCATAACTGATTAGCTGAGTTATGCTGTGGGGCAGGTTTGCTATTTTTTCATGAACATTCCTTTCTGTAAATGCTTGACTTTCAGTTTTCAGTCTGTGTTCTCTTTAAAATTGCACATATATTTCATATTTAATTTTTATTACATTCAGTTGACATTGTTTTAAGCAATTATAAAAAGGAAAAAAAAATCATACTCTTGATCATTATGTTTTGGGAAAGAGGCCAGGTGCATTATTAACATGAGGATTTTGCACAAACCTTTGCCCAGAACTCTTGATCAGATGCCCATAGCTATGAACAGGTCAGGTTTCTTATTGCCACTGCTTGGTTTGGTCCACTTGGTGATTGAATTAGCAAGTTTTTACAAGTCATATTTTCTCATATACAGTCATAAAATGCTCCCTTACTTTCATAACTTCTTTTCTCTGAGGAAGTTAATCTTCTCTGCCAACACTGCTCTGAGGATACATTTTAGTCACAGTCCAACCGTTGGAACAAAACATGAGCCATTTATAGCAGTAAACAATTATCACTGAAATGAGATAACAATTTAATGGTTTTGCATGATTAATGTCCTACATAAATTCTTTATGACATAGAATTGAGGGACGATGTTATGAATGTATAATAGAAAGTCAACAGAATGTGTCACCTTTTGGTTAGTTTCTAAGGAAACAGGCCATGCAATCAGTGTTTTCATAATAATCAAAAGTTCATAACAAAACCATCATCTATTGTCCTGACTAAATTAAATTTCCAATGGTACAGTTGTTGGCTTTTTTGGCCTTAGTGCCAATTATGAACACAAGAGGTCAATTCAGTTAATGGCATCCCTAGAGTCTTTTTCATGTTTGTGATCCAGGGCAGGCATTTTCCAGTGTTGGTATCTACATTTAATTTAAATTGCTGTCCATTTCTAAGCATATAAATTAGTGGTCTGCTCTTCATAAATGCTTATTACCCACAGCTGATTCTGACTTCACCCTCTGTCTACAAGGTGAACAGACATTGGAGTTTAGTGTTTAGTGTCTTTTAAAATCAGGGCAACAAACTTTGGAATTCCAAATACAATTGGAAGGTTTTCAAAATTGGAAGTGTAGCATTACACCCCTGAGTTATTTCCTGTAGCTTAAAGAATGTCTAAAAATCAGTAAAATCTGTTAGGCTTGAAGCATTTTCATGATCAAAGCCTTTTTTTTTTTTTTTTTTTTAAGCTAATATTAAGGCAAAATAAAGTCAGCATCCAGAACCATTGGCTTTACTTCATGATTTTGAATATCTCTCTTCTTCCTCCCTACATATATGTGTATACACATAGAAAATAAACTGTTAATACAGGAAGAATTTTTTTTAAAAAGTGTTGGTGTGGACCATCTGGCATCTGACCTCTACTGAAGCAATGCAGAGCCCTCTGCTGACTTTACTTGAGGCTTCACTCTGTCATGCATGGCAGAAGCAAGGACATTTTGTCTTTCATTTCACTGAAAATTCTTATTTGCTCCAAAGGATGCAGAGAGATGAACAAAATTATGTGCTTGTCCTACTGCCATGCTACCATTGGAAAGAGAGAGGCAAAAGTAGGATGTCCTCTCCTGATTTTTTTTGAGCTGTGGTACCTACTAAATACCCTACAAAAATGTCCTTCTATCAGCTTTATATGTATTTATTTATAAAATATATTCCACTGTTTCATCAGACTACCGTAAGATAGCCTAAAGACTGGTTTAACTCACTTGCTGATTATTCCTTAGGTTGGTCCTTGGGGGAATGGACAAAAGGAGGCAGAGTAAGAGCATTAATGCAATACAGATATTCCCTGCATCTGGAGCAGGTATTTAGGGCCATGGCCAGAAGGCTACAGTGGAGCTGGTACTCTGAAACTAAGAAAGATGAAAACCATAGTGTAACATGAATAAGAAAATGGTATCACCCTAGTAAGTGCATAGGTAATGGACCCATAGAGTTACAAGGAAGCAGAAAAAAATAAGGAAACACCTAATTTGTTCCCAGACCCTGTGTGATTCTGTCTGGTAATATATCCCATCATTTTACTGGATTTAGTCCAGTAAAGTATGTTCCCAGAGCTGATACCCTTTGATAGATAAACCAAGGGTAATTTTCCTTTGGCATTTACAGAGTTCATGTCCTAAATAAACAAAATAAATCACTATGATTGTTTTGATACTTTCATAGTTTTACAGTCTTATAGAGATTTGTAGTTCATGTGCAACAAATCTGAAAGTAGTCACAGTACTAGAGTAGGTAGTAATTTATTTTTTTGCTGGTTCCGCTTGGTTATTTCCTAGTCAATTCTCAAACATAAGTTAGAAACCAGGAAAAAAAAAAAAAAAAAAAGGCTAATTGATTATTTTTAATCACAACCATGTGAAGCTCTGCTTCCTCAAAGAGATGAAATAGGAATACCTATTTTTGTATTGATAATTCACCTCTAGGATATAAAACTCGTCAATAAACTTTGTTCTACAGTCCCACTAGAAACCAGGACTGCATAAAAGTTCAGTAAAAGATCAGTAGCACATGTATCTGCTAGGATGCAGATATATATGTAATTTTGGTGAAGTAAACATAAGACATACTATTTTACAGTTTTATTTATTAAGCAAAAGTAAGATATAATAATTTACAGCTTTATTTATTAAGGCATTAGTAATTAGTAAAGCTTATCAGAACTTGTGTTTTCTCACTGGGGATCTGTGGTTTCCTTTTAAGGTTGATACTTTCTGTGGGAAAATGTCAATTTTGACATGATTGTTTTGTTTTGTTTTCTTTGAAACAAAGTTAAAAGTTCTGTCTGAATAGTTTCACATGCAATTTTTAACTTTTTGGGGGTGCCAGAGTGTCTCCAGTGAGCTACACTCAAATCCATATGACTCTTCATAAGGTTTCAGGCTTTGCTACATCTGTCCTTTGAATGAGGGAAATTAATCTGTTTTAAGAGGATGCAGCAGAGATGTCATTTGATCAAAGAGCCCAGCATATAAAGAAACATATGAGCACCAAACTCTGGATGTTCAGTCACTGGTACTAAACTGATTGTGACATGCAAGACTTCTGAACTTCTAGGTTTTTTTTTTTTTCAAACCCTCTCTCTTTGGTCTTTTTGCCCCAAATTGGGAGTATCAGAGAGAAATTTCCAGCCTTAGTCAATTCTTCTGTAAGAGAAATCCAGGCAAGTCCAGTTATATCTGAGATAAAGGATGAAAGTGAGCCTATGTGACATTTAGTTCGCAATTCTTTTTTTTCAGCTGTTCTTGACAAATAGGAGGATGATACCTCAGAACTGCAGTTCCTACAGTGTTGCAGTAAGGACCTGTGCAAGCAACCAGTGTATTTAGAGTTTTCTTAGATTCAGGATGGGATGTATTGCAGATAATTTGTAAAAATTACTCAGTCCAACTCAACCCATTTTGTTTCGGAAAAAGTGTTGGGCTCCACCTGATCTGAAATGAGTTTAAGATACTAGGAGCCACTCTGTCTGTTGATTATTTTGTATTTTTTTTTTAAGAGTGCTGAAAAGGGCCAGCTTTGCAGCAGTGTCATTGTTTTCTTCTTTTAGCAGTTTCTAGCAGACTCCATAGTTTTTACATGTAACTCTAGCCATTACAGAATCAAATGTTACCCATCTTGTAGAATGCTGGTAGAAAACCTACTTTGTGCAAACAAGCCTTTTTTTCAGTCAGTGACAGATCATCACAGGATAATGAGCTTTCTGGTGTTAATGCTGCCTCACACCTCCTGTTCCTGTGGGACCTGTGGGAATCCCTTCTTTCTTTACTTTATTTTACTTTACTGGATACCTTCTCCTGGATAGGCAGCTCTGGCATACCTGAACAAGGGCAAGTAGAGTGTCCAAGAGTATTTTGCAGTCAAACAAGCAATAGTAAAATATTGCAGACATGTTCATTATTCTTCTCATCACATCCTACATTGTGATAATTTTATTTAAACAATGAGTCTACCTGCAGTCTCTGTTTGTTAACAGGTCAGGGGTAAAACAGACTCTAAATCAACCATTCAAATATTTCTCCATCTATACTCTTTCCTCTCATGTAAAAACAACAACAACCATCAAACCATAAAACAACCAAACAGGAATAATAAGTAGGAAAAAAGGCTATACTTCTGATTTCTTAAATAATTCCATTCAGTCTCCAATACTTTTTGCCCTGATTTTCTCTCTTTCTTGAAGAGAGCAATGAATGACTAGAATAACTGGCGTTTCCTCATATTTGTCTCATTTCCATAATGAGCATAAATGGACTATGATAAAAATAATTTTATCTCTGCTGAAGTCAGTAGCAAAGTTCCCACAGCCTTATAAAGGGTCAGGATTCCATTCCCCATGTGTTGCTGGCAGAAGGTAACAAAGGGAGGTCTAAGGTATTTTTCTAAGGTTTGGCCAAACCACCTTCTCCTGAAGTCACATGAAGTCTCCTGAAGTCTGTTGGGCCACTGCTGAATCCTTTTGAAAATACTTTCCAAAGACTATATTATTTATTTTTCATTTCTCTGTTACTGCATGAAATTCTAATGAGAATTGAGTTTTCTGTTCTCTCAAATATTCTTATAATAGCTGAATGTTAATATTGCTGGAAAACTAAAAATATGGTTCATCCAAGTCTAAGACTGATTTTTTTTATTATTATTATTAATACAGAGGTCCCTGAACATGTAGGAAACTATATGGACCCTTCCTATTTTATATTGACCCTTCCTATTTTGCCTTAAAAGTCACATTTAGTAGGGGTTGTTTAAGGATGAGTGGAGTCTACAAGGTCCTTGTGCTGTACTGTTTCTTTTCTGACAATAATCTCAAAAATGTAGGTTCACAGATAATTCTTCAATACACAAATCTAAAAACAAAATCCTCAGAGTCAGAGAGAGCATATGTTTATAAAAGCACATATATCCTAAATACTATGGGTAAATACAGTGGTATTGAGTACTCAAAAGCAACAGGGGTTTCACGTGCATTGTCTGATTCTGTTTGAAAATTAATTATATTATTTTCCTTTGCTTTTGTACATGAACTTTGATTTTGCTTCATTAAACTGTCTTTATCTTGACCCATGAGTTGTTTTGTCTCCACCCCTATGCTTCTGAGGAAGGGAGTTATAGAGAGGCTTGGTGGGTACCTGACATTCCATCAAGGTCAGCCCAACAAAAAAAACATAGAAAACATTTTGAAGGTTTGGCTATCCAGTGTGATAACAAAGGATTTGATACATAAAATAAGCATTTTCTTGGTGAATAGCAGTTCACAACTGAAATTTATTCTTCTGCAAGTGGCCTGTAAATTGCTGAATCACCCCATATAGCCTTGCTGGCATATCAAAGGGAAAAAATTCAAGCATTTTGGAGACCTAGTTATTTGTCCCTTTGATTATCTCATCATCTGCCTTCCTGGTTTATTTCCTACACTAATGTTAGACACTGAGATTCTCTTTTGATCACTGCATCTGTAGAAAAGTGAAGCTAAGGAAACACATGTGCTGGGGCTCCCATTAGGAATAAAATGAACATTTTGGCATGTACTGAGTAACTGCTGTCAGTTGTTGATGGTGGGAGAGCCTGAGGACCATAAGGATCTTGGGCTGTGCTCTTCTCCTGACAGCAGTTCCAACATCTGCAGAAAACATTTTAGCAAGAACTAGAAAAGTGGAATAAATAATAGTAAAATTACACATATGGTGTGAATGTGACACAGAGAAATGTGTTTTCAGCTCTAGCAGTACTATTTCTGACCCACCCTTTTGATGACTTAACTCAAGTGACAAGATACTGAGCAAGAGCATATGTGATTATTATGCACCATGTAGAGTTCAGAACAAAGCATAAATAATTGCCATGCAATATCAATTTGTTTGATCTAGAAATAAAATCTTAACCAGATTGTCTAGTGCCTGAGTGTAACATTGAATGGTTTTATTAGTACATGTTGTCTGAAAAAGCCTCATCTCTCTGAGAGATGATCCTTGGGTGGTTCACAGCTGATGCTGCAAGAAGCAGCAGCATGTAGAAATGATCTGGCTGTTATTTGTAAAGATGGACTTAGAGTGAGGCTATTCCTTTTTATTTCATCTCTCTTACTATAATGGTGTGAAACTTCTACTCTGTCAGTATGAATTAGTCTCATTTTAGGAAAGGGTTTGTAAAATGCACTTAATTTGAAATGATTACCTGTATATAGAAGCTTCTGAGATTTATCTTCTGTTGTGTGTATTTATTGAAAATTGTGCTGTCTTGACAAATTATCTACTTTTGTTGCTGGATACTCCTGACGGACTTTTTTTCTGCCCATTTCATCTGTATCAAGATCAGCAATTTACTTTCATGGTGGTAAGAGAATCAGAACAAAACCATGAAAGGAAACCTGACTGGGAAACTTTCAGTTATATCAGTGCGAAATTGCTGTTTATGATTTCCTGTTCCATTTTTTCACCTGCATTTACTCCTATCCTACTTTTTTTACCTACATATGCTTTTCTCTCACTCTACTGCCAACAACACGTGTATTTTGTCCTAGAGATCATGTTTTGTAAACATTAATGCTTTATAAATTGTGGCTTGACAGCAGTTCACTGAACACCCAGGAAAAAACAGTTCCAGTATCAGACTCACTCAGAATATACACACTACTTTGAGATGGATTTTCCAAAATTTATTTTTGTTTAATAATTCACTAGCATTTTTTTGGGGCACAGACATATTTTCCAGGTTGCAACAGTCTCAGGAAAGTCTTGCCAATAAGAACTCCACCAAAAGTTCTGAGTACTGCTTCATACAGCACTCACTTCACATGCAAGAGTCTGCCTGAAGCCTAAGTAAACACACAGTCACGTTCTCCTCACAAAATTTATTTACTTTGTCAGTCAGGGCAAATCTCTCATTCTTGTCAAATTACACAGTCCCTCTGGCAGGTCACAATAGCAATGGTGGCATTATCAATATTTTTAAAAGGTCATCTATCAGAGAAAGTGTGTTGTAGGTAATGAAAAGGAGGGAAAGACAACTGCTTTGTAATGTCAGAGAATTGAAAATGGCACAAAAAGACCATATACCTAAACAACAGGAATTTGGTGTATTTGCAACTTGCAAGCCATATCAACATCCACATAATTCTAATTTTGCTAAATAAGACAGTTATTCTTTTTGCCACAGTGTTCTGTACGATTGGTATTGGTCTCCACATGCCAATCTCCACATGTCCCCTCCTCACACAGAAGGGGTTCAAATCATGGGACCCATTTTATTCAAACAAATAAACAAACAAACAGAAAACTGGTTTGATTTTCAAAAAACATTTTATTTAAGTGGGTGTGTGTTGTGAGAATTTGCTCTTTGTTATCCGGAAGCAACTGAGTTTTTCTAGTTTTCATTTGTCTTAAGCTGATAGGGAAGAAATCTAACAAAACAAAAGCATCCTTGTTAAATTTTCCAAGAGATCCCACTGCTACTTTGCTGTTTGTAGAAAACTGGGAGGTATGTCTGGTGCTTTACAGATAAATGTGATCAGTTCTTGGCTCCAAGGAGCTTACAAGTTAAACCTCAGAGCTTGGTTTTATATATCAACTATATAATCTTTTATTTGTATGTATTAAGGCTCAAAAATTGAACTTTGGAAAATTTTCTTTTGAGATTAGTAATTATTCTAGTAGATATAAAAAATGTTTGGACTTTTTTTTCCCCTAGAAAATGGAAAATAAGCCAGATGAAGGCAACTTTTTTTTTTTTTTTTTTTTTTTTTTTTTTTTTTTTTTTTTTTTTATGTCCAGGGAATGGAATCTAAGTTAAAACCTGTGATTTCTTTTGTGTAAATGAAAACAGCAAAACCTTATCAAAATTTCAGTACAGAATTTTTGTCGCTTTTAAGGAAATAAAAAGGCTCTTGTCATTTTAATTGAAAATCCACATCTGACATCAGCAGTTGTTATCAGCACTGCATGTCAACACTGTCAAGGTGTTCCAAGTAGTGAAGAAAATGTGGGAGGCTTTCTAATTTTTTATGATGGTTCAAAACCTCACTGCACAACCACTTTGATACACAAAAGATTCCTACCTGAGATACATATGAATGAAAATCCCCTTACACTCTGTGTTGCTGCTTTAATGGTGGAGAACTCGGTTTCTTGAGACTCCCTGCATGACCCAGGAAGACTGGGAGCAGAGAAAACGCTGAGTTTGAAGGGTGTTGCTCTGCTGGGCAGTGAGGGCTTCAGCTGTAGTCATTTGGCACAGCAGGAGGAAAGCACAATGGGGGCTTTGGCTGGCAGCTCAGGTTTGCTCAGGCAGCAGCTCCAGGGCACTGCTGCTGATGGTGTAATTTCACCACTGAAGTTTGTGTTTTAAGCTATAGAGCTGGTTCGTTAACAACAAGAAACTCCAGCTCACACTGTGTCTCTTGCTTTCTCAATGGCTTGAGGATGAAAAGGCTTTGGCACTGCTTTCTTAGACTGAGATTCCCTGCTGAGAGTCAAAATACTGCTGTCCCCATTTTCTGGCATTGTCACGGGTGCATATTTACATGTTGACTTAACGTCCACTGAAGTTTATGTACAGGCTCCACAGTGTTCCCTTGGCTTTGCATCAGGGAAAAGACAGCGAGTGCTGGATCTTCATGAGCTAAAAGAAAATCAATTCTAATTCCACAGGACGGAATTATTGGGGTAGAAAAAAGAAGTCATTAAATATCCTTGCTTGCTCCAAGGCTAACGATATGGAAGAAGAACTGAAAAGAAAAATTTTAACATTGGATTGCTGTAATTGTTATAGGCACCCACCTTATATTGCATTCCCTTGTTAACCTAACAGCTAGCTGGTGTTGGTAAGTATCTGTATTTTCTCATGGAAGGCAATAAAACCATTATTCTGGTAGACTAATAATGCTGCTGCTTTCCTTCTCTAATTAAAACTAGTCACCATAAAAAGAAGGCAGTAAGATACCACAGCATCATATTTTAAAGCTACTGTGAAATACAGGCCTGTAACCTTGAGGTAGTAACAATAAATGCATATAAAATAAACACTAACATTTAACTATAAGGCAGGAAATAAAGCTAAAAGCAGGGAAGGCAGCCCAGAAGCTGGGCTGGGGTTGGGGAAGGGGCCTTGTTTTGTAGCAGGGCTGCCCAGGGGTGCCTCCATGTAGGCTACTTCTCCAGGATCCCTGGGGCTGGCTGAAGTGCCTCACAGGATCCTCTCCACACCACCACCCCTAGCAGAGGGTGGCCAGCATGCTGAGGGACCTTATTGCCTTCAGCCTATCTGCATACCTTGGATTTTAGCATTTGAAACAGGTCTGGTTTGAGCATTTTGAACAGTTAATTTCACTTGTCAGTTGTCTCCTGAAGCCCAAATATATTTCTGCTGTGGGTACCTTTGCTATATATGCAATTCTGCATCTTCCAGCAGGCTCTTCAGATACTTCTCATGTAACATTATATTCATGTGTGCAAAGACTTCTCATTATAAAATTTTCTCTAAAGTTGAAAAGTCTTCAACTCAAGGAGTAGCAAGCACTGTGTGTAACTGTCTGATCATGCTCTGCTCTTCTAAGCTGACAACTTCCTGCCAGAGAAGCTCAGCTCAAAATCTGAAGACTTCTTGTGCTGTACTGAAGTCCCACAGGCTTGTACCTTAGTATGTGCTATCTGTGGATCTTACCAAAAGGCACCAGTAGACATATTTGATCTTATTTTATTCTCATTTAAGAAGAGGTGAAGTATTAAAATATGAAGTTGTGTTTTCAGACACCATGTCAGGTTTGTGTCTTTTAAGTTGTTTGGTTTGTGTGCACACTCTAAATTAACCACAGTGGGTTATGAAAGGGCAGTAATCAATAAGACAGCTCGTTATCTATGATACTCATAATTATCCTGATGCCGGTACTAATGTATTGGTTTAACTAAAGCTTATTAAAAATAATGTCCTAACAGGACATCTCATTATCACCCTTATTTTTGCTCAGGAGTTTTATTAGAAAATCGTGCTACTCATGTGAACTACCACAACAACAGCATTATCCCTAGGGCGTTTTTTCATATCAAGGTTAATTTAAAGTGATTAGCGTGAGTGCTACAGATGTTGCTATGGGAATAGGAACCTCACATCTACTATGATGGACATCACATGATGGCTGTTACAGCTCCAGTGTGATTGGATTATTTGTTTTAATGTCATGCAAAATAAGTCACATGATGAAGATCAGAATCTCCTTAATAGCATTTCATATTCTGGAAATCAATCACCTTTTCTCCATTTCTCAGTGTATAAAGTGCCTGAAGAGCACATAAAACAGATGTCTTTCGTTTACTGCTTCTTGCATCTGACTGTTTGTCTGGTAAAATCTACCACTGGTGACTAAAATATTCACCTATTTGAAAAATGAAAAAAACAAGTAATTCTGTTTTACAATAATAAGAAGTATTTTCTAATAAGCTGGAATGCAATTTTAGCGTGAACGTAATTAGATCACATTTTGTAATAAATCCTTACCCTGAATATCTGCAAAAGCATGTAGGGATGGATGATCCCTCTTCCATCAAAGTCAAGGAGAAGCACCTTATTTGCCTCACTAGGGGCCTCTGGAGTCTCTTCTCTCAACTCAGCCACAGGTATTTTAATATATAATATTACAAAATGAGAAAGATAAAAATGTTTTCTAGGGACTCCGTCAGGACAATAATTAACACATAAAAACGTGGCATAGTCAAAATACTAATTCTAATGTATTACTTAATAACACTTTACTCTCACAAATGTGGACAAAAGATTATGATTAATAGAGTCTTTAGCACTATCACTGGTGAAATGGGATAGCTTTGTCATCTACAGGGGGATGCTTTATAGTCTGCGGGGTGCTGTGTGATTCCACTTGGAGGCACTTTTCTCTCACTGGTGACTGCATAGACAATGAAAGCTCCTAAATTTGGTCTCCTAAATTACATCTAGAACACACTCTAAAGCAAATTCAAGTACAGCTTATTAACCTTTCATTCACATTCCTCTCTTGTGATTATTGCTATGAGTAATGTTTGGGTTTTATATCTGCAATTTTCTTATTTCCAATAAAATAGAAGCAGTTAATTGGGAAACTACTCTGAATGCCAGCTTTACTTTCCAGATAATTTTATGTCTTTGTTATGTGATGTGGTTTTAAGCATGCTAATGGTATTTTATACAGGATGATGCTATACAGAAAATTCATAAGTAAAAGGAAGAAGAGGATTTTTGAACATACTGAGGATAACAAAGAGTAGCTCGTACTTCATTTGCTTGAACACTGACTTACAGAACTCTCACTTTTACTTTTAAGGTGGAATAAATTTGTGATTTAGATAGCACCTTTCATCCTTCAGAGAGTGTCAAAGCTAATTAGAGATTGATATGATCCTCTCATGATGGGTGATATGTAATCATGAAAGCAGGTCTTTGAGCCCAAGCTAACAATAACACTGGTTCATGAAAATGGATTTGTTTGTCAAGGTAGCTGCAATTCTGTGCTTTTACTGCCCTCTGTTCACAGGAAATATTCTGCTCGTTCATTTTCAAAGAATAGTCACCTGGGAGGGACAAGGATATGGTTTTGTGATCACTGGGCAGAAATTTCAGCAGCTCAGTACTCAGAACCATGTTCAGCAAATAGAACACAACTGAACAGAATAGAGTATTTCAGTTGGAAATAGTGGATTCCCAACTCGTATCACTGCAAAAGCTTTGTGTCAGCTGAGCAGTTCTGCTCCTATTTGAGTAAGCCATACAATATTTGGCTATACAGGAGATAAACAGACTATAAAAAGAAAGACAATTTGAGGAGTTTCTTCATGCCTCTGGTGCTTTCCATTCACTCACCACCTGTGTCAGGAGACTTAATACTCAGTTCTGCACTCAGATTGATATTAATATTAGGGTTTAAGTATAAATAAAGAAAATATACAGATGCTTTCTTCAGAGATGAGGAAGTTGTGTCTTCCTCAAAGCTAAACAGTTGTTCTGACTGGAATCTGAAACAACTTCTACTCTGCCTGCAAAACAGAGGAATGGCTTTGGGCCTCTTTATATACATATCCACACAGAATCCAATTCCTCTGCAGGCAAGTGGTAAGGGCGTGGATCCAAGCTTTCCTCCCATTGGTAAACAATGGTGTAGTATTTGAAGTAGCTGGAAACAACCAAAAAATCATATACAAGCCATTTTGGATGCTACATGAATGCCACAGCATTCCACTTATGTAAACCAGACCCACGTCCTCATTTCTCCTCACAAGTTTGATAAATCCTCAATGGATTCCATATGTGCTGATAGGTGCTACTGCATTAATGCCTCTACACTGGAACCAAACCATGCACAAAGGCTTCTTTCTGTTCAATTCCTTCATTTCCAAGTCGTTCATTCTGACAATATTATAATAACATAGAAAATAAGGCAGGATTTTTAAGCACATTTAAGGATAATCATAATTTTTTTTTTTTAAATGGAAAATACTTTTAGAATAGTTTGCCATGATAATGTTATTTTAATAATTTTCAATGACAATGATGATATAGTGGTGTAAAACCCTGATCACTAAAATAATATATCTCACCCAAAGTATTTTTCATTAAAAATCACAAATTATTTTAAAAACATAATCTCATCTCTTGAAGCAAGGATAGACCCTTAGGATGCTAATTATGTTTATACCAAAGGCATTTTAGAAAATTTCTAAAGACAAAATTTGAAGAGATTCAAATATATTATCCAGCAGTCAAAGGTATTAAGAGTTTTATCTTTGAAATATTTACTGAATAAAAACATGTGCCAAACATTTTTAATGCAAAAAAATTAATTTTCCCTATTTTGCATGTTTCTATACTTCCAGTTGCATGCAGAGAATATGTAATTTATAAAAAATTAATTGTTGGAAGACTGTTAATGAATCACCTCAGAGTCTCCAGATTAAGCAGAGGAGAAAATTGTATAAGAATTTCAAACCCTTGTGCAGACAAAAGACTTCAGGAAATGTGTTATAATCTCTGACTTTTAGATTTACTGCATATTCCAACCAAGCTTCCAGAAATTCACCTGTCACTATTTAGAGTTACAGTATATGTTGACAATAGATCTTAAAATCACTCTCTCTCCTGCAGTTCAATTTGCTATGTTCCACTTTGCTGCCCTACATACATTCTGTGTCTACGAACAAGTGCTGGGTTTTTTTTTTTTTTTTCAGTATAGATATCTAAGTGCAGGATTTTTCCCCTAGACTTTCTATGCAAATGCTTTGACTATTTTTTGGTTATACTTATGCAACAACCTACTAAATTAAGACTCATTATCCTCCTGTGTTAACAAATGCAACATTTTTGAAAGTTAACAGTTGGTTTATAAGAAAAAGGAACTATTTTGCTCTGAATACAACAAACCCCTAAAATGGGACAGTTTATTCCTGGTAATTTCTGTTGTTAAAAGTTCTTTTTAATCTTTTAATTGTACCTCAGGTCCATTAAGGATCTTTGGAAAATTTTGTCATACTGGCACATTAAGTGTCATTCTGGCACATTTTAAAGCATTTTTATAGCATTGTGAACTTGCAAATGTAAGGTCAATACTTTCCCAGAGATCATATGTGGTCCCACTTTAATATTAACACAACCAGTGAGATGCAGTTGTCGTTACCAGAGATCTCCCTCTGTATCTCTTAAAACCAGCAAGTGCCAGTGCCCCAGCTGTTGTGAATCAGCATAGCTCTGATGGGGTCAGAATTTTAAATATGTGCCAGGAAGGGTTAGGAACTGGCATTTGGCACTTCCTCAGCACCATCTTTCTTAAATGAGGGCTTGCAGCTTCAGCTGATTTTAGGGTGGTTGAGTTTGCATGGATGACATGACTGTAGCCTCACAGAACACAGCTTCACAAAATTACTGTGTTTGAACAGCCAGAAATAACTTGTGAATGGGTTTTGTAAAAGCTCTCAGTGCTGGACTGTGTTCATGTTAAAGAACACAGAGTATTAATGTCAGGGGGAGGAGACTTAGTGCTCTGCTCAGACCCACTCTCAACATAAAATTATCATTCAATAAGCTCACAAAGTGCAACATCTCCTTGTAAGAAGTCTGCATTTTTATGTACTTAATCTATGACCGAGATGTGCACCAGCGACTCAGGAGTTTGAAGTTCAAACAGGAATAATAACAACAGCATTCTAAGAATAGCTTCTACATTAAGCATTGAGGGGTGGAGGTTATGGAAATGATTAGAGATATTGTCAGCCAAAGGATGTGTAGTTTTTCAAAGGTGAAGGAAGGGAAGGGAAGGTCTGTAGGGTTTCTGCTCCAAGGATGTGTGGACAGATAGAAATCTTCCGTTATGCTTTGTAGTGGGATCCTGCCTTTCTTGCTCATAGGCTTGATTCTTACTGTACAGTTTTCCTCATTAAGTGTTTTTCAGGCTTGTAAGAAAACAAATTAATTCCTCACACTCACTACCGTTTACATGAGAAGTGAGGGCAAGGTTAGGGAAGGAGTTCAGACTGGTTTTTCTTATTCATCATCTGTAAGAGTTTTTCAGACAGAATAGGAGCATCTGCAAGAAAAGTGGAGAAGTCTTTTACTTCTACAAAGAGAGGGAAAAGGTGGTGATGCAGTGAAATGTCGGAAGTGGACAGCCCTGTGAATGGTCAAACTCTTTCAGGACTTGTAGACTAAAGGCTTTTTGCTTTTTTTTTTTTTTTTTTTACTTTTCTAAGGTCACAGTTCTGCTTGTTAATATTAACCTCCCAAATGAAGCTTTTAGTGGCCTATTTCATCCCATTTGTGAGAGATGAGAATTTATTAAGAGTTCTCTCTCTCTCTAAATTTCCCATTACTAAATTAAGCATGGAAGTGTGGTTTTCTTTTTCCTCAGATACCATTTGTTTCCCAAAAGTAATTACAATATCAGCTTGATAAAGGCTGCTAGTAATTTTGTTAAGAAATTTTCTGAAAAAGAGCAGGAAAACTTAACAACCTAAGGGAATTGCCTGTGGAATGGGGTGGTCTTCAGAGACCCCCCCCTCCTACCCATTAGGAATTCTAACCACTGTAATTAGCAGCAAATTTCCCTATCTCTGTATGTTAAACAGGGAATTCATCTTAGGTTTGTTTCTGCCTGGGGCAGAGAGAGGCTGAAGGAAGGGAAATGCAGGGATGTGCCTGCCTGGGTTAAGCAGCGTTAGCTGCACTGGAAGGAAGCAAATCCACAAATTACACCAGCATCTGATTTATAACCTGTGCAACCCTGTCACAGTCAAGGGCCTTACTTTGGTTATAATCCAAAGGAAAATGCAAGTGCACAGGTAGATAGGAAACACCCAGGTAGAGAAATTGTGGGGTTATGGATGAGGTTCTTTAAAAACGAATGAATAAAAGATGAACATTTGCATTGTAGAGTTACTGTGCTGAGAAAACCAGTAACTTCTTGTGAGCTCTTTTACTGCCTCTGCGGTAGCAAACCTTATCTGAGTAAATATTTTCTGTGTCAGAAGTGGTGAGGAATTGGGAAAATGATTACTGCATAAGAAGACTGAAAATACATTGTCTGACAGCCATCCTCTGAGACTCTTGATGAGCTTCTTCTTGCTGAGCAGTAATCCTGCCAGGAAAGGAGACTGAAAAAATAGAAGATACAGTCATTGGTGTAATGAATAACAAAACTAGATGCTAATAAAACCCAACAAATTGCCTTGCCTTATGCATTATGTTTCATTATTTGTTTATTTATCCACTTGATGAGCGATGGCACAATTGCTGGTTTAGATGCTAACTTTGTGCATCTCCTACAAATGGTACTTAAGTAAATGGTTGCTAATCTGTTCATAATGCTCCTGAAGTGTGCACAAAAGCCACTAGAAAGAATTTCTAGTGTTCTCCTAGGGACATCAACATATTTTATGTCATTTATTTCCAGTGCATTGAGAAGGTGGATTATAAAGTTAGTTGTTTTCTTGCATTAAAAAAATGTTGTGTTATAAATATTTGCACAAACTGATGCTGCAGTATGACCTATATTTGAAACTGGACCTGAATTTATAACTATGTTTATATTAGTTTCCCTGGTTGTCATAAGCCAGTTGTGACCTTGGAGTCCTAAATAAAAAGAATGAGTAATGAATTTCGCGGTTTAGATTCTTTTCCTTTTCTCTGGTTCAGCCACTACTAAAGATAAAAAACTGAGCTAAATTATGTTTTGAAATATCTAAAAATATTATTAATTTCAAATTATTTTGTTTCCTCTGTGATGCTAGCTGGAATGACAGAATATAGAATGAAGAGAGACCAGTGAATCACAGAGCAAACTATCATCTGTGCCACTTAAAGCACGTCATTTTTGAAATCTGAGGTAAATAAAACTACTTTAGATTTGGCTTTGCACTTGCTCATTAAAAAAAAAGGAAGAAGAAACTAATTAATTTGGTGTCAAAAGCTTTCCTAATACAAACTGATTTGCATATTTTCTGTTCACTAAGGTAATTTTGGACTGTGTTGAAACACTAGTCTAAAAAGAACTTGATTGTCTTTAGAGAAAAGAACAGTTTAGAAAAACATAATCAATCCTTTTTGCTGAATTCACAAAAGAAAAACTGAGCTATCTGATCTTCAGAAGAGTGTGCCCTAGATGTCAGTTTCCCAGGTGACCTTTCTTTTAAAATTGTTTATGCTGCTTATGTGTTTTAAAACTAAACTTTAGTCCAGCCAGTGAGCCATAGCTAAAGCCAAGGGATAAGCTACTTCTAATTCAGAGAAACAGGATAACTTATGGAAAAAACAGCTGAAAAACAGAGTGCTTTGAAAAGTAATGTTAGGAGAAAATAATTGCTATTATACACTGAGATTTTAATGTATTTTTTCCCCAACCATCTGGACATTATCATAGTCATTCTTCCAATGCAAATATTATCACAAATGCTACATTTCTGTCTGAGGTCTGTTTGTTTCATCTAAGAAGTGGTGAGTACCTGGTGAAGCTGGATGGAATTTGTTGCATGGGATTTTTACCTTTCCATTGCTCTTAGGAACTACCTGCAGTCTGCTTTGGGGGAATCCAGACCTCATCTGCAGTGTGCTTTTTCTGCCATTAATGGATTATATTAATTACATGCCTCAGAGGCTTCTTTTGGTCACCTCCAGAAGCCAGAAAGCAATTTCTTTTCCCTTACTGCACAACAGTAGTAGAGGGGAGAATGAAATGGGAAGCAGGTGAAGAGTTGAAACATCAGAGATGCAATTGGAGCTGGAGACAGCATGTGTTGCTGCTAAAAATTCTCATCTGCTTTGTTGACATGTTTTTGTTAGACAGAGTTAAACTTGATGCTAACAAATTGTATTTATCCTCTATTAAATGAGTATAATGGCACTTATCCTCCCCTGCTTATGTTAACAGTTTTCAAGTCTCTTCCCTGTACACAAATGCCACTGAGTTTTAAAGCCACAGCTGTCCATGCCAGACCATCCTACAAGAGACTGAACCAACTCCTGCTGCGAGACAGGGCCTGCCCATCCCGGGAGGATCCCACTGGGGGATTGCTCAGGGATGTCCCTGGTGACAGCAGTGATGGGCCAAATACTCACCCTTGGAAAGCCAAAGAGAATACAAATATTGACAGCACAATGTGGGTGTTCAGTTTCTTATAAAATATCACTGCTTCACATTTGTCATGACACTGAGGGAAGGCCAAGAACAGAGGCTGTGTGACAGATGGTATGGAAAAGTCTGGAATGTACTTTTCAACTTTATGACTTTTTGGTACTGGCAGCAGAGAAATGTCTCAGGAGATTGTTAGCAGGGAAGAGAAATCATGTTCAGGAAAGAAATATCTTCTACTTCTCTGAAAGAAACTAAAGTAACTGCTAAGTCATTATTCTCTGCTAAATAATTTGGGATGTGATATCTTTTTCCTACAGAATTTAAAACAAGTTCTCGAGAACATGACATTTGTATGTTTGCACACACACGTCTGGCATTATTTATTTCTTATAAATAAACATGGCTGTCATAAAATCATTAAATAAAGAGAGTTTAAGCTACACATGGAATTAGCCCATAATGTTTGCATGCCTGTATATGAATAATATTTATCACTATATGGTCTTGAGTATTTCATCAGGATTTTGTATGTTTTGTATAATTACATCATTATTTACCAAAAAGAAGTGGTGTTGACAGAAAGAGGACAACTGAACTCTGGCGATGCTGTTAATTGCTGCTAGACCTTGCACCTCAGACTGCATCCCAATTAATTTATGGTTTGGATCTCTAAGTAGCTAGCATCTAGCTGTAAATGTATTCAAGTGTCATAGACCTGACTGTTGGAAAAGGATCCAAACAAAGAATAACTTGATGAATTTTTATGCTGAGATACATGATAAAACTTTTTCCTATTTTTTCCTCAGGAAAGTTTTCATTCTAGGTTTTGTCTATTAGACTTTTGGTCCATAGTCTCATCTGATAACTTACATTATCCTACAATATTGGAAAAAAGTGACCAAACTGAAACAGATATTTTCCTTTTTTTTTTTTTTTTATTCCTTCTTGATCTCCTTTTTCTCTGCTTGGTTACAGTTCTTCATGGATTCCTTTGTCACAGATTTTAATTTTTAAATGCTGGTGGAGCATGGGTACAGACTGCCAACATCCCTTAGCTTATCACTAGGGTATCTTGTTTGTAGATCAGCCTGGGCATAAATATTATATACCTCAGCTCCCCTACTACCTGTGTTTCCACATGAATGGCTTTATTTCCACCACAGAAGGAACTGTAATGATGCCATTAAGTGACACAGAGCACACTCCTGTTTAGTCAAAAGAAGCACACAGCTCTGTGCTGCCTTTGTGTATTTTATTCTGAATGTACAGGAATCTAAAGACTCAAAATAAAAGTACTCAAGAAGACCATAGCTTTTTCTCTTTCTCCGCTCTTCTTACGCTATTTTAAAAATACTTCTCCTATGTTGCCTTACAAAGGTCATTAATTTCTGTGTGGGATGCTTGTGGTACCCTTGCTTCTCTGTGCAGAACAAATACTCATGGAAGTTAATTTTTCATAGCCAAGTTAGAGTCAAGAAGCTGCCACTGTTTCTCCCAGACTGGTATCTGACTTCTTCTACTTGTCTTGATAATTGCCCTGTTCTGAAAGCATTGCTTGCTCTGGGTATTTCTGGGTGGTGGCTGAGAATGTGCCACATGGAGATGCTTGACTGAGTTTGCCTGAACACCTGAAAAGCTTTCAGACCTAAATTCCTTGCTTTTCTACTCTAAGCATGTAAATCCCCATTGAAACAGGACTTGGATTTCTGTATACTTCTTTGTGTCAGGCTTTTACTGCTCTCCATGTACATAACACTCCAACAGGTAAAAACTGCAAAACCCTTACAAAAACCGTAACTAGACCTAGATATAGCTATTCTGAAATGAAAAGCTCTGTTTCTGAGAGAATGGTTGTATTTCCCAGCTGAAATTTATTTCTGAGCTCTGAACAGTTTAGAATCAAAGCAATCAAACCAACCAGGCTACACTGCTGCTTTATATTTTCAAGGAATAAATCTTTAGTGTGCCAAATGTGTATCTTTAGGGCAGCAATATGAGGGGAAAAGAAATTTATTCCATCACTTCTAAAAATGTTTGACTAAAGCAGTTGGCATCTTCCACAGCAGGTAGAAAATCACGAAACATTTAAACCAAACTATCTTAATACCAATTTATTAAAGTAGTTGTATCATCAGATGTACCAAAGGAAAAATTAAACCAACTACCTTTATAAAATGTATTAAACTAATTTATTTTACTGCACCTCAGCAGGAGGAAAAACATAAAATGAGGACAAGCCTGCCACCACTAATGAATAAAAAACACTCCACAGCAGGAAGGAGAAGAAACAGAAGGAGAAAAAAAAACCCGATAAGATTGAAGACAATTCGTCATAGAGTACCATGTGCAACATGACAGCTGAGGTCAAAATAGGTGCACCTTTGTAACTACATGCTGATGTTCACTCAGACATGACAATTTCATCTTATTATTAGCATTGCCTTACAAAATTTCTCTTTGTGTGCATTAAAAGAAGCTGAAAAGGCATCCCACCAAGATAGCTTAGTCATGTTCAGTGTAACACTGTTGATTTCCATCCCTGTAGGGCAGGGAAAATACACCTGTATTGGAAACTGACCTCCAAGGCTCTGAGGGTGTTCCTGTCTCTCTTTGGGTAACATCCCAGCTGTTTTCAGAAAGGCATTTGTCTTGCTGTGCTACCAGTTTGAGCCTCTCAGTTTCAATTCGAGCATTCCCAAAGGGTCTGGCAGGTCAGTGTCCATTCAGCACAGAATAGTGCTCTATACAAAGAGCAGCCCATCAGCTTCTTGTTTCTAGAAAATCTTCCTCTTTGAGAGATAAGAAAGAAAATGAATCCCAGATAAGCACAACTATTAACAGAATGGTCTTTAAAATGTTGTGTGTGTTGTATCTGGTGGCTGAGATCTTCTTTGACTGCACTAAATAGGGTATAAATGTTAAATGTGTATTTTACCTTTTTTTTTTTTTTTCTGTAAACATCCCTTTATCCATTTCCATTTAATTTAGGCGTCTCTGTTGTGCCTAGAAGCATGTGTTTACTTCTGTACTAACTTCATTAAAGTAATTCTTGCTAAATTGTCGTCAGCTGTCTCAGTTTAATGGAATGTTAAAGGTGTAGCATGGACAATATGTGTGCACACATACCAGGGAGGCACATCTTCCTGTTCCACAGGGACACAGCTGTCACAGGAGCTACCAATATTATGGTACTGACACTGGTAAAGAGAGAGCATCTGCCCAGGAGTGGTGGCATTGGTGTAGACCACTGGTAGCATATTTAACCTTGTTTGGGGAAGAAGAAAACTAACCTGAAAATCCTGGGGAATTGAGAGGAACAAGCCTGGATGAGAGCTTCCCTGAGAATGTGGTTTTTTTTCATTATTTTGGCCATATGGGATGAAACAATGAAGTCAGCCACAAAAGCAAAATATGATTGGGTGGGCATTCCTCGGTGTCCAGGGAAGAGAGTTTGGGGGTTTCCTTGTTGTTGTGCTTATAACTGTGGAATAACTAATCATTCTCATGTCATCCAATTACTTGTGGATAGTTAGAAATACACTGAATTTTCATAGAATCATAGAGTGGTTTGGGTTGGAAGGGACCTCAACCATCACCTTGTTCCAAGCCCCTGCCATGGGCAGGGACACCCTCCACTAGACCAGGTTGTTCAGAGCCCCATCCAGCCTTGAACACTGCCAGGGATGGGGCAGCCACGGCTTCTCTGGGCAACCTGTGCCAGTGCCTCACCATCCTTAAAGTGAAGAATTTCTTCCTAATATCCAGTCTAATCCTACTCCCAGTTTGAATCAATTCTCCTTTGTCCTGTCAATACATACTCTTTCCATCTCTGACAACTTTCCCTCTGTCCTAGAACCCAGCATGGGAACTGGTCCAGTTTTCCAACCTCCTATTGTCTTCATGAGTGTTCAAATACTGCTTTCATTGCCATCAGTCCAACACATGAAAATGCCTAAATTTGAGGGATTTTTGTGGCCAGCAAAGAAAGGTTAACCACCTCTCAGTAAAAAATTTATGTGAGATTTGTCATCTTCTAAAATGCTAAAGTTAGAAATGTTCATTTGCTGTTAAGTGCAAAAAGAGGGAGCTGATAATAAAGCTTCAAGACTGCATAGGGGAGGTGCAATGATAAAACTGTATGAAATCCATGCTGTTCCAAATAAATTCTTCCTAAAGGATTTTTTTTTTAGGATTTTTTTTAAAGATGGCTGATTTTCTTTTTAACCTTGATAAGTAATTTGTCATTAGCTGTCAGCTTTGTAACAATTGTCTGTAATATTTTTGATGCACTTAAAATTATTTGGAATGGAAAAGTTGTAAAAGTTGAGACTGTCAGTATTCCCACACAAAAAGAAAGCTATTTTTTAATTTCCATTTTATTCCAGAGTTTGCAGGTGAAAATACTTGTGTTTTCCCAATGACTCCATAGTAGTACTTAAAAGGAAGATGAAGGGAAGCCATTTTATTATTAAAGTGAAAAAAAGGAAACAAAGAAAAGGAGAAAAGGTCCTTGGCTCTAATAAATGAAACATCCTTAAATAAGAGAAAACACTAATGGCTGAACTGCAAGGGTTAGTTTTAAGGCCACAATAATTTCATACAAGTGACTCATAAGATGGGATGAAAAGCAGAATATAAATTTGCTTATGTCATAAAATGAATTTAAGATCAAGCAATCCATATGACATTGGTAGAATTCAATAGGATTTGTACAGATTAGAGAGTAAGAATATAAGGGGGAGAGAGACAAAAGATTTGCTACACAAAGGAAATGCAATACATGACTGATGTATTTTATCACTTCAGGTCTAGATAGCATAGCTTATAAAGTAGTGTCATGGTCCTACATATAATCTATTTTTTTTTCTAATAAAATTTATATATCTTTATAGATCTGTGAGCTTGCAAACCCTGACTACATAACAACCAGACTGTGTCTCTAATGGAGCCACACTGTAATGCAATGCTTAGTGGGTGGAATTTATAAAATGCATTGTGCTGGGAGAATGACAGCATCCTACTCCATGTCAGCCTTAATGTGTGCAAACAGAATTCTGCTCCCCAGAACCTGCCACCCATTAATGTTCTGCTGCTGAGAGGGATAAAAAATTAAACAGGTCTCACAGGGCCAACTTCACGTGAGACCAGACAGCCATGGTCAGTGATACTGTGGAGGACCAGTGATTTTTGGGTTTAAGGAACTGGAAAGCAGACCTATTCCTTCCTTCTCATCATGTAGATGTTATTAAAGTCTTCAAGAAGCATCTCCTGGCAGGAGATGAGGAAGAATCTGTCCTGTTTCCTTCTCAAGGCAGCCCTCTCTGTTAGGTATGACTTTGGCAGAAGGATTGATGTGTGTTCCCCTTGCTCTGTTTTTATGGTAGAACATTAGCAGTGATGGTGGAAAAGCTATTCATGCTATTGCACAAAATACTTGCTCATTTTGTGGTCTTCATCTTGTGATTTTTTTTTCAAACTAGAGCATATCTGTAATAATTACCTGTTACATGCCAGAAAGTGCTTGGAAGTGATTTAAAAGTGGGATGTGGTAAGGACCTGATTCTACAAATACTTTCAAAATCAATGTTCTCTGAGCAAACTTAAATGCATGCATACATGTTTCTAGGAGCAAAACACTGAGGAAAAAGTAGGATTTAAATCTAACCTGAAAATATTCATGTTGTCTCTTTTTGCTATTGTTTAACAAATATTTTTAGGGATTTTTTTCAAGTAGGGCTTCTACCTTGAACTTCTAAAGACAAGAGAGCACACATGCTTTCAAGAACTTCCTTTTCTTAAAGATTGTAAGCTCTTTTTTTAATCTCTAATCCAGCTGCATTTTGTTTCTTCTGTGATTTTCTCACATGGTCTTTCCTATGTCACTGGCATGACTGCAAGCTTAACATGCATAGGCAAACTAAAACAGAGCCTGTTGCATGCTTAAATTGTTTCATTTACCTGATTTCCTGAATCCATGAAAAGCCTGTAAATGGAGATCATTGGATGATAGCAGTCTAGCTATGGTCCTGATGTTAGGGAATGAGTGTATGTGCTACTTTTCCTAAGGTATGCAGATATATTTAGAAAAAATGGAGTAACCTTGAGTCAATCACTGTAGAAATCATGTTTCAGTGGATAAAAGCTCAGTTCTCTTTGGCTTTAGGAGTGGCTTTTATTCTTCAAATAACTTTGAAGAAGTTATTTGTGGTAGTTCATATGAGCACTTGCACTGCTCTGAAATACTTTCTTATCTCTAACACAGAGCAAGAGCAAGCAGGCAATGTGGTGCCTTTCACATAGAGAGCTTCTCTCTCTGTAAAAGTTATTGTGAAATTATCTTGAGACTGTGTGCAGATTTGCAGCATTTATAGCACTCCCATTCCCTTTGTGCTTTCTGGGTATTTCTAGGTTGCCAAGTTGCCTACATAAACTGATACAAAATCATCTGAGCCCCACTTACTCCTCTGACATTTTGACAGTGGGTTATTGTATTCCTCTTCTGTTTCCCTGATGTTCATGTGCTTTCTATTCTGTGGAGTGAGTAATTCGATGCTTGTAGCCCCTCCTGCCCCCACTTCCCTATGGATGCTTTTCATGTCACTCTTTTCTTGAGCAAGGGGGAGCTCATAATATTCCTTCAGGACTGCTGCAGGAGGAGAGAGGAAGCTTCTGGGTCTGTTTTAACATCTGCTCAATGCCTGCAGGCAGTGTATGTGGCAACCAAAGGCCTCTAAGAGGGTGAGGAAGAAGCACAGGGTCATGCTGAACGTTTTGGGCTTTCGCCGAGAGTGGCGGTAAATGTCTGCACTCACAGTTTATTTAGTTCTGTATGAATGATCTGCTATTTCTGGTCTTTGTTTTTAACTGGAGCAGAGGTGCAGAGTATATTATGTGGGGGAGCTGGACCCTTGAGGCCAAGACAAGGAGCAGAGATATCCCAGGCAACAGAATTGATGCCTAACATTTCACCTTGAGAATGAACCCAAAAGGAGAACCAAATAAAAGTTCTATCATCAGGAGACATACATATCTAGTTGATTGTGAAAGGTATGCATAAACATAGTCATTAGTTACTTTGCACTAATACTGATACTATACAACTCTTATACAACTCTTGCTCTTCTCTTGGTCTTCTCTTGTTCCCCTCTTCCAAAAGGTACAATGATCATGTTTCAGATTTAATGTACAGAAAATGGTATTTGATTGAAATAATAATTCATCAGTGCTATAAATCTGTTAATGCAAGATAAAAGCTGAAAGATTCAAGAATGTGGTCACATATAATCTTGAAATATAATTGAAATATCAGTTTTGATCTAATTTTATCATCTCTGCCACTTGCTTCTGAAAGCATGCAGTATAAATATGGGTATTTACTGGAGGTTTGATACATTTTGGAGAATGTATCTTCATGTAAAAGTGTGAAAGGAGAGGTCAAGATGGATCAGTTTTGCCATAGTGCCATGTGATGCTCTGCTATGAGCCTTGTGAAACCCTGAAGCAGTTTTTATATTGTTCAGGTTCTTACTGAAGATTAGAAGCAGAGAGGAGAATTTATCAGCAAAGTGATGAGATGTTTCTCATTTGTGTTTGTTTCTTTTATTGAGATTGATGTTGTACAGGCTTCTCCCCTTATGTAACTCACTTGTTCTATCTGATCTACAAAATTAATTAAGTCCATTCTGTTTAAGTGGGAAAAAAATACATGGATTAATTTAAATCTCATAACAATATGCAACCAGAAGCAAGAAAAGCAATTAATACTATAAGTTAGAGATAAGCCACAAAATTCATAACAGAGTTCCTAACCTATTGTAAATTTACTGTGAGATTACATCTGTATGCAGTCATGAAACATAGTGTTCCAAACACTGTTTTCCCTGAGAAATATCCCGCTTTTTTGCATTTAAAAGGAAAACTATTTTTGTCTTGTTAGGGGAGGGCAGAGTCCTCTCCAGACTCAAATTGCTGCATGTATCACTAAACCCCATGCTCTTTCTGGAAAGAAACATCTGCCTATGCTGGCCCCAGCTGTACCTTACCTGCAGCAAACTAAAGATTGTTTTCTGGGGGCTAAAATCACATTTCCTTCATTGGCTGAAAATTCTTCAACATTGTCCTAAACCATTTGAAAACTAGATTTTCAGTAACAACATGGCCACTCTAATAGTATTCAATGTCACTTGTTGCTTGCAGGACTTCTTCAAGGAAAGTTATCGAGATTCCAAGATCCACCTATTTTTTGGTTAATTTTTTTTTCTGTGTAATAGCACAATCACTTAAGGGGATAAGTTTATTTTAACACTTAACTTACATGTGTCAGGAAAAACTCATTATTTGTGGAAAACAATGCTTTTAGTGGAGTGGACTCAGGGAACCAGCTCAATTTGAAGGCTTGATAGTAACCTTTGAAACTTGACATAAATGTGAGATCAGGTCTTGATGAGGATTAAGATCTAATCCTAGAAAAACTACATTTTGCTTGGTGTACACAACTGAAGGTCCCTTCTTGTGATGCAAAGATTTTTTAAAGCATTTAAATTTCACAGTGCTTGTGGTTTCTTCATCATGCTGGGCAAAACTGAAAAATTAGTAATGTTTTTGGAGGAGAATTAGATATTATTGGAGAGTAATATTGTACCACTGTGCACTGTAGACACTCTAGTCAGTAACCACAACATTACTTTTTAGGGATTTGCACAAAAACAGAATCAAAGGGTGGCCTTAGTAGAGTTGAAAGAAGAGGAATCTTAATAAATAAAGGAAGTAATTAAAGAGGAAATGAAGGGGGGAAATAGCATAATATTTATCATTATGATAGGCAGTTTTGTCAGTGGCCATGCTGTTTTCAGAGAGAGTTATAAGGGAGAATTTTAATGAAGCAATCAAGAGGTTTATGGGAAGCTCCTCCCATGGACCATGAAAGAGACCTTGAAAATGAACAGCAAAAATTATTTCCTTAATCCTCCTTTTGTTCATTTTTTCCTTCCTTCTCATTTTACAGTTTCAGTTAAATTGCAGATTATCCAACTTGACCACTGATGACAACAGGCTGTGTGTTAACCCAGACATCTTGTACCTGCCTTTGGATAGACTGGGGAGGTGTTTTATGTCATGTTAAAAGCTCAATTCAAAAGGCAAAAAAACATCTTCCTTGTTTTTTTAGCACTGTTGTATAGTGCCACAGTGCTTCAACCCTCATCTGTGTCTGTTCTGCATAGCACTTGATAAAGATGACTGAGGGAACAGTTTTTCCTGACAGTGCAGTGCTCCCTGGAATGATAAGCTCTGGCTAGTGAGACTAAGTGGGTAACTTCAATGAATTCACTGTTACATTACCGTAGAGAATATCCTGCACTGGAAAATGAGTGAGCTGAATGATCTAATAAGAATTTTCCATCTGTAATTTCTTGCATATTAAGTACACTTTCCAAGCTTTCCCTTCACTTTCCAGCTAAGATGAAAGCCTTGGTTTTCCTAAAAGAGCAGCAAACCTTGCTTTCCTGAAGGTGAAGGGGTCTTTCCTGCACAGAATAAATCTCAACTGCAATTTTTATTGAAAGTGCTTTCTTGGGTGGGAGAGAAAGCTGCTACATGTGGCTTGCTGTGGCAGTTGGATGTATGGGAGGAAGGGAATTAGCAACATTGATTCAAGCCCTGCAGGAAAAAGTTTTCCCTTTTCCAAGATACAAACATCCGTAGCAGGTTTCATGTCATCTGGGATTCAATTTCTTTTCTAAATCAAGTGAACTGTGGTACAACAGTTCAGAGGCAGTTTAAAAGTATTCTCTCAGGTCAATTTTGGCCCCAATTGCAAAATTCTAACAAATGTTTATATTAGTATTTCCTGGTTCTGAGGGCATTTTCTCACTCTATCCTTTTGTGAGCTTTTTATTTTCCCTCTGCTGATCTTGAAGTGCAAACACTACTTGAGTAGTGGCTTACATCTAAAATCAGGAGGAAATGGACCTACTCTGAGACCAGTTTTTAAAAAAGGATACATTTCTTACCTCCTTTTCACGAGTGCTGCGCAAAGGATAGCAGAGGGCACAGTGAAAAATATCTGCAATGTGTAAATCTGAAGAGGGCATCTGAGGAATCTGTAGTAGGACCTTTACATAGCCCTGCCACTTTCTTAAATGTACTTTTCAGCTAAAAAGGGAGTTTCCTTTTATTGCTTTTCCCAAGACTGAGGTCTTTGGTGGTGTTATATTGCTTCTAATGTATTTTGTTTAGCTCCTTTCTCATGAGTGTGTACCAGAAAACATATTGTACCTCAATAAAGTAACCTGAGTATGCAAATATCCCAGTCAGAGGTGTTTAAAAATGCCTTGGGGAACAATTTTCAGTAAAATAAATAATTTTTTTTAAAAGTTAAATCTCATCCAGTCCATCTATTGACAAGTGTATCTAGTCTTTCACATCCTAGTCTTTCATATTTCTGTGCAGAGAGTAACTGTCAACATAACAGTCTTTTGAAATATGGTCACTGCCAAATACTATCCTGGTTGTAAAAATGAAGGAAACCAAAGCAGAAACACCAGTCAGGCACAGATCCATTAAGAGGGTAGAACTGTCTGTCTGCTTTACACGCAAGGCCACCTCCTGCATGCATCTGTGTATGTTTATATGTGTGTTTACACACACACAAGCTCAAGATGTGCATGCTTTTTTTCCTAGAGGAAAAAGGTGCATTCTCCCATTTATTGCTTTCCTCAATAAATCTGGATGGGAGAGAAGATGCTGACAATTAGACACTTGAAGCAGCTGTGAAGCCTCAGGCTATCTGAGGCAGCTTTAACCCCTGACTTAACTGCAGTTGCACAGGGCTCATCCCCTTTGTTTAAGGCTGCTTGAATTGGCCTCTTGTTTTCCCCATGAGCACTCTTCCCTGGATGTATGAAAAATGAGTCCATGTAAACTTCCATTCAGCTTTCTTCAAAGATCTGGGTCAGGTTTTATTCCATGAAGCTATTGCACATGGTTGGCTTTGGTGTGTAGTTAGACAGTTTTGTCTTTTCATGCACCACCAGGGTTCCAGCCCTGTTTGGCTTCCTCTTCCACTGCAGTCTCTGCTTGTATTTTGAATAAGATTTAACTTGCATTGTTTTTCTTCTTCTTTTTTTTTTTTTTTTTTTTTTTTTTACCATCTCTGGAAACAAAAAGGTCAAAACAGGGTCCTAGTTGTTAATGTAGAGACAAACAGGAGATTTCAGCCTGTATGGGTTATGAACAGGGGACAAAGGAAAGACAACCATTGACATGTAGTCAGAATTCGTGTCAATCTAGTTTAATCTGTTGTGTCAACACAGTAAGAGTGGAACAGGAAGAAGAGCACCTTAACATCATGATGGCTGCTGTGATGATTCATTCTCCTGTTTATGACATGTTCATGCAGCACTTGGTACTTCCAGATGTTCAGGAAAGTACAGATGCCACCTGTTTCTCCAAGAACAAAGGAAAATTAAGTTTTAGGGCAGAAATACAAGAAATTGAACATTTTTAGAAATGTCTTCGTGATGAAAGGGAAATTAACTCAGGCAGATGGTAATATATTTGAAAGGTGGATTATAAAGGGAGGCATAGCAAGGTTGTGGAAGGTGCTAAAAGGTTGATAGACCCTGAGAAGGCAAGCACTGGTAACAGCAAAGAAAACAATGGAGGAGAGCAAACAAAAGATACGAGGATAACTTTCTGTTTAATGAGATAAGATAGGCATAATTCAGGTCTTTTCTCTTAGCTTTTTGTGTTGCCTCCTTCCTGGCCATTTATCATGCCCTAAACATACTGCTTTTTTTAGCTGTTTGTGGAATTAGTTTGTAAAAAGCTTTCCTATGTGTTTACCGTTTAGGTTCTGATCACTCCTCTGATTTTAGATAAGACATAATTCAAATAGATCCCAAATTAATCTCTTGGATTAGACAGTTTTGTATGCTAAAAGAACTCCAATTCACCTGCAGCTCTAAAGTCAGAGTAACTTATTCAGACCCTGAAGAACTTTACAATTTATTGATGGTCAAGTCCAAGTCCAAATGGATGTCTCAGGACTACCTTGGGTACAGACCTAGATCGAGAGTTAAGCTCAGAACATTTAGGAACTCTCTTATCATCCAGATATTTTGAATTCGCTCGTGTTTTGCTAGAAAAGCATCTTGGACTTTTGAGTGAGAAAAACTCCTTTTGTTCCCTTCTGGGATAATGATAATTTCATTAGACAGATTACTTAGGCAGTGTCTTTTGGTTTCCCTTTGGTCTAGCTTCTCTCTATCTATTTGGTCTCTAGCTTCTCTCTATCCTCTCAGTGTCCTGTGGATCCACATTAAAAAAATTGTTGATTAATTGCCAGTAAAACAAGAAAGAAATTAGATTTAGTTCAGAGTGGCTCTTGTGCCAGCAGGGCTCAGCTGACTTTTTTCAGATTAGGCTCAGACCACAAATTCATAAGGAATAGTGAAAAATTGCCACAGAAAGGAAAATACCAGTTTTACTCTACTGGATTTTAATTTAGTACATAAATGAAGAAGTGATTTTCATCAATAATGTAAATTCCAATTTACTTTCACAAATGAAGTGGAACTCAAATGCTAAGTTTTCTTAGGACTTTGTGTTCCTGAGAGCTACCAGGCAAGGGAAAC
This sequence comes from Urocynchramus pylzowi, assembly GCA_013397555.1. Taxonomy (NCBI): domain Eukaryota; kingdom Metazoa; phylum Chordata; class Aves; order Passeriformes; family Fringillidae; genus Urocynchramus; species Urocynchramus pylzowi. The sequence continues at coordinate 1,647,827 of VZRH01007515.1, forward strand.
TCCTTCAAGCCAAGTGAAGTTATTTTTTCATATTTTCTAATGTATTTTCATATTTTCTAATAACAGGATTGTTATTAACTCTATGCATTGCTTACCCAGAGTAAGTTCTAACTGCATCTTTGGGATTAGAATCTGGTTGTGTCTCTTCACTTCCTATGGAAATTAGGTGTGTTCAGTGCATGTCTGAAATGACCTCCTGCAATATTCTAGAATGTTTGTTAACATCACAATACCAAACAATATTTTATAGCTTTAAATTCTATTTTTATTATCTTAAAATTTGCAAATATTTATTTCCCTATTATTTTCCCTTTTGTATTTACCAAGTTTGACTTTTTACAGCTTCCTCTGTCTTTCTAAATGGGATATTTGCTGCCTGTTCTTTTTTTGTCCACATACCTTTGCAAGTAAAAACTGGGAATAATAGTGATGTTTGGACTCTTTCCTTCCCAAATTCTACCTGTTGTATGCATAAAATAACAGAAGTCAAAAATAATTCATGTAAACATTATTTTTTCTGCTGGGTAGGCTTTGAGTTTACCTGCTCCTTCTACACTGATTTCCAGCTATCTGAAGAAATATCATTTACTTAGCCAGAGCTCCCTGGAAAACTAGGTACTCAGAGATAGTTATTCCCTGCCCTCCCAAAATACCATTTTAGACTTGTGCCTCCTGCAGCTTTTTATCTCCAAGAGCTGAAATAATGCAATAGATTTCAGTAGTCAGTGGGGCTTCATTCCAAAGTATCCATCACACAAGAGGAAGCACAAGCAACAGTAAGAGTCACTGAAGTCGAAGCATTTCAGAAAAAATAGTCCAGGGATTTTTTATCTTGAGTGCTTCCAAGTGGTCAGAAACATTTGGGTGTGTTATTTTTGTGGGACTATTTGTAGAACAAAGTGAAAAACTGGCATGCTGAATATTGTGTGCATGCATGCTTAAATTTCTCTTCTAAGTTTTTGAAAAGGCCTTTCTTAAAGCATATTTTTACTAAAAAATGTAAAATAATACTCAAAAATTGAAAACTGGGGAAAAACTGATAAATAATACAGTAAATACTTTGCAACTCCCTTAAAATCTCCCCTATTTTGTTGCCTGCTTCCTTGGTGAGCTCTGGTTAAAGTGGTTATTCTGTCAAGCAGGAGAGTTTGCAGGCAGACACTTGTACATGGAATTGTTGGACTATCTTTTCAACAGAAAATAGCACTTAGAAATCTTCCTGCTGTGAAGGGACAGCATAGGCAGCAACCCACAACCACAGCAGTGATCATCTCCTGGGGGATGGGGAGCAGTCTGTCAGCTCTATGGATGCAGCTTTTGCTCCTGACTGTTCCTGCTGGTGATGTTCCTGCCAAATAAATTGGGCATAGAGGGAAGTATGATTACTTTTCCTATCCAGAAGAAAAGTCTCAAGGGAAGACATAAGAACAGTCTGAAAATATATTCCTGTTGTGCAATCAGCAAGAGGTAAGACTGCTGCTGTGATCTGGACTACTGGAGTACTTGAGTAAAAATTTTGTGCAGACAGAAAACTGTAGTGAAATAAAACAATCCCTCTTTCATGACTTTCAATGGGCAAGCTGCAGTCTGACTGCTAGCCTGAATCTGTCCCATGATTTACACAAAGCCTGGGCATGATTCTGCACTTCCTTGGGTGCTACAGAGTGGCTTGTGTCTCTGTGGTTGATGAGCACAACCAGCTCATCCCAAATCAAGATCCCTTTCAGGTGGTGCTTCCTGCAGGTCTGTTTTTAGTTTGGTAGTTTGAAATAATAATCTGCATACAATAAAACTAGAGACAGAAGTTTTTCTTGGTTGCATGGCTACCTTTTAAAGCTTTTTATTGGCTAGTGCAGTGCTTGAACGTGTCCGTGGGCAGGACAGAGAGGGCTCAGCTTTGGGAGAATGGCTCTGAGGAACTGGCCCTTCATCACATTGCAAACAGATCCTTAAAATGCAGGAACTTTAAATTACTTCTGTCCTGCTAAAGGAAACCTTGCAGATGGGTCTGGAAGTGTGCTTACAGTCTGCCAGAACATGCAGCACAACACACAGGCCAAACTCCGAAAAGCAGGGCCAAATCTGGAGCTGGTGTAATGCAGTGTAGTTCTGGTGGCTGCAGGGCTTAGCTGATCTAGTTCAGGTGTGTGGTGTGTGCTGGTGTGGGTGCTGAAGGCATTTGGTGGTAGTAATTATGAGTGATGGCTATTAGATGACAACATTTGGCAACATTTGGGTTGTTTTGAGTCATTAACAGATCCTCTCTGACAGTGTAACCGAGCCTGGGAGTTAGTAACATAATCACAAAAAAAAAAAAAAAAAAAACCAAAAAAAAAAACCAAAAAAAAAAAAAAAAAAAAAAAAAAAAAAAAAAAAAAAAAAAAAAAAAAAAAAAAAAAAAAAACCAAAAAAAAAAAAAACAGGGAAGGACCAGAAAAGAGTGGGTGAGATATTTTACTGTCTGCTTAAGCAGCAGAGAGGGATTACATTGGGCTGTTGGAGAAGCTTGCTGCTTTCCAGAGCTTCTCAATGCATGGGATAACCAAACAATTCAGGCTATTCTGCACAGACACTTCAGAGGGCTGCTGTCGAGAAGGAAAAAGTGAACTTCTTGTTTCATCAATTACCCATCCTTACCCCTCAGGGTCACACAACATAAGGAGTCCTCTCTGCTTTTCTAAAACTGTCTTTTATAAACTGAGGGAACCAAAAAGAAAGTTTCCCTGATACTTTCCTACAGAAGGAAGAGCTGCTGATAGTCTGTAAATTCTAAATAGTTTCTCCCCCTTGGTTGCTGTTTTGTAACCCATCATTATGTTTACCATCCCTTTACATGATGTGCTGTGTTTTATGTTGCTTTCTATACTGTACATTTCCCTTCCTTTTCCATGCTTAATAATCTGCACTACTTAATTTAGATTATTTTTGTTACCTACAAATTGTCTTAAAATAGCTCAAGATGAAACTGAGGCTTTGGTAGCATTGGCAAAAAAAATAAAGGTCAAAAGCATGTTGTTTCTGTAGTGAATAATGTAAAGAAATGTTTTAATGGAATTCTAAAGGTTATTGTAAGGCCAAATCAGAATTCTGTATGGGTGCAAGCATTTTATTTAAATATGCAATCAGAATGTGTAGAACACTGCTCAAACATTATGACTGCAGAGGATATACATTTCTTAACTCTCCAATTAATAATCATAATGTTTCTCACATTAAATCTCTTTTGCACCATTATTTCCAGTGGTCAGGCTGATACATCCACACTGAACAAAAAAATCACTTAATCTCTCGGTATCTGGGTTAAGTTTTAAAATTAAAAAAAATAATTGGGCTGTTACCACCATTAATCAAAAAATAAAGTGCTGTTACCACCACTTCTGTTGGGACTTCTGATTTTAAAAGTAGATGTCAGGTTGTTTAGCAGCAGTGTCTGTAAGACTTTCACTTGGAAATTCCTGACAAATTTAGAATTCCATGTGCATAGGCTGACACTGCCTTGTCTGTGCAGTGCATCTAAAGCAGGCACTGAAATAATTCCAGGCACTGAAATAATTGATGAAAATGGAAATTTGGCACATGTTTGTCCAATCCTTTGTCTTCCTTGTCCATTTAAAGTAGTTTTCTGTGGCTGTTCTCATTATGTGTTTGCACAACATCTACCATAGCAGGGTCTGTAGATAGCACTGAAGGGAAGCTGGTAAACAGCAACAGAGTGGAAGTTTTCCTCTCTGGGTGGAAAGCAACAATTTCCAGGCACATCACTTGAGTGGAGCTTTGGGATTTGACAGGTACCTGAAAGTTTCAGCAATACAGAGGAAAAGGTTCTCCAGTTCTTTGGTAACAGTAATTTAAACTCCCCTGGTGCAGTATTTACTAAAAGTGATTATTTTTCAGTTCTTATCTTCTTCTTGCTAATAATGCAGCACAGATGTGGACAGATCAGCCAACACCAAGCCTTTTCTGCATCTTAAGAGTGGTGTGTAGTTGCATATTACAGGTATGAGCTGTGTGGAAATGGTAGCTAGAACCTCTCCAGTTACCAACTTTATGCAAAATCCTGAACCTTTTGAATCCCTAGTAGATATTATATACTGACATGCTATCCAGGTACTGAGTTTGACAGTGCTAATAATACTATTTATATGTATAATTATTGAAATTACCCATACTCTTTGGGTTTAATGGTGTTCAGTAAATTGGCATGCATAATTTATACATCGCTGCTGTCAACCATCAATCCAAATGTGAGGCAGCAACATATAAACTGAATGGCAGAATAAAGTGTTTATGAGTTTATTCAGGACAAGACCACCATAAAATATGACACTGGAAGTTTTCATATCAGTTTTTCAGTATTTGTGAGAAATAGAATGCTATCTATGGGATTTCATTTGTTGCATTACTGTAAAACCTCTTCAATAAACAATTTAGGAGACAACAACTACATCACTCTTCAAAAAGGCCCTAGGGACAGGATTTATTGTGGAAGTCAGTGTTACCATTTCTGCTTCAATTTTTGTGATGGTTTAATTTAAGCCTCTTATTGAAATGTCAGTCATTTAATAATGGAATGGAACCTTAAAAATGTAGGAATGCATACACCTCTGAGGCTTAATCAAGACGTACAGTAGGCAAAGCAAATTCAACTATTATTATGATAATTTAGAATAATAATTAAGAATTTCCAATTCTACATTTAAACAAGAAATGCTTAAAATAACCATTGTCTTCACACATCTGAATATGCTTCTATGTGCTTGAAATTACTTTGCCATTCATGATGTTAATCAAAATGGCAGGGTACATTACAGAGGATTCAAGTGCCCCAATCTCATTACATGGGACTGCTACAAAGTGCTATTAGTATTATGTTTTCATTTTTACTTTATGAATGCAGTAAATAACTAATAGTTCAAGATGTTCTGAATTTTTTTTGCAAGGTGCCAAGTGCTGAAAGAAGTGATTAACATGAAATGAGGAAATCTATGAATAGAAGCAAAACAGAAACTGCTGAGTTATTTTTGGCACTCTCTAATGAATAAATGGATTGTTTTCAATGTCTGTCAATGAGTACAAGTGAATGTGCACTGTGACTTAAAATATATGGCCTCACTTTAACTTGCTTTGAACCAACAACCTAAATCTAAAGAATTTTAAAAAAAAGAGAAAAATATTTGATGTTCTTTTCTCATGGATGTAAAATTCATGCTTCTCATAGAAGCAAATTATCTGCACTTAATCAGTTAAACAGATTTTCATTAAAAATTCGTTTTGATTTTATATGTGTCACCGTCACGACAAGAAGTAATAAAACTCACATAAGGTGTTCTAGCATTCGAACAGGAATAGGAAAAGAACTCTCTATTTTTCAAACCTCAACATTTATAGAATTCCAAAAGTGACAGTGGATTGGAAGATGACATTGTCACCTCTCCAACCACACTGGTCAAACTAACAGTCCATCAAAATTCTCCTCGTACAGAGAAGAATACAAAACAATCATTATTTACATGAAAGTATGTGAGAAATTCCATTACAAGAATATAAACATCAGAAGACTTAAAGAAACTCATAAAAACAAGACATGTGAATATGTAAATTTCTGTGACTGAACACTAGGTCATGGCTAGGGGCTATTTATCAAGTTAAATGTTAGTACAACTTTTTCGTGACTTAAAAACACTTTTTTGGCCTCAAGTTATGGCAGCAAAATAGCTTTCCTTTCATGGCTATAGATTTAAACCATTGAGAGATCACACAGAATGGCTATTAACCCAAGGATGAGCATTCAAAGGATGTGTAAAAAGTAAAGACTTCAGCCAATTGTGAAAGAAATCATGGTACAAATGCATTTAGGACCATGGTCATGATGCCACATCAAGAAAGTAGGGTGAGGATAAAGCTTACCTATTAAGCAATCTGGATAAGGCATTGTATTTTATGGTAGTACCAGCATCCTGCTCTGAACAGGGGTTTGAACAAGACTTCCTGAAATCCCTTCCACTCCAAGTTATCCTGTGGTCCTATCCTTGAAAAGTATAAATGCAGTTCATGAGCTACAAGTGATGATAGCTAATGAATGTACCTTATGAATGTTTTTCAGAAGTTTACTAGGTCTAGTTTCTTACATCTTGCCATTCTTATTGGTGAAATTTAATTTACTGGGACGTATCAGATATTTAGAAAATAGTATAAGAATTGTGCAAAAAACATAGTATAAAAATATAGTACCTTATAGACTTTCTGTTGAAACTGTTCTCTGCTGTTTTTTATAGTCAGAAGATGGGATCAATCCCTTCTATTTCTTGAAGTAGCTGGCTCCTTGCTGGTGTGATTCCTCCTCTGCCAGAACAGACTCTTCAGACAGGCTTCTCCAGTTGGTCCCAGTGAATATGAAGAGGGTTTGGATGACCTTCTCAGATATTGACACCCACAGTACAGACCCTGTGGACCTTCCTAAGCCTGGACCACCTGGCACAAAATGTCATGCACACAACCATGTGTGTCATTTGTCTCTCTTTGTCTCTGGGCAAAGAGAGATGTGCTGTTAAAAAAGCATTTTAGCAGCAAAGTTTGTGACCTCTTTATGCCTCTAAATTATTTCATATAGTTTGTATGAGTGTCAGGAAAAGGGACAGATTTGTGTGCTAATTAGCTACTAGTGAAAAAAAGGCCATGGTTTTATCTGAATCCTATTGAAAATTGTATATAAAGTTACTAGAGTGTCCAGCAATATCATTTATAAGTAAAGCTCTGCAACACAGGCCATGATGTCAAATCCAAGATGTCAGCCAGGTCCTATGTCTAAAAACCCTTCAGCTGAACTCTTCAAACCCAGGATGTTGTGTGTTCTGGTGTCAGGAAGAAGCACAAGGACAAAGCAGAAGCTTTGTGACATTCATCTATTGTGTCTAAAGATGCACTTAAAGCATTTTTAAGCATAACTTGATCTGGGAATAAAACCCTGTTCAAACATTCTAAAATGATGAAGGCTGTGATCAGGTAGGAATTTCAAGAAAGACGGTCTTGGGGTGCAGTGCAGTGCCCTCCCTCCCTGACCATCCCTGTCCTATAGCCCCCAGTCCAGTCAGTCAGGATGGGACATGAATGATGACCAGCCCTGGCCATAGCCTGACCATCCCCAGGCACAGCTGCAGGCCCTGGGCATGGGATGGAGATGAAGGAGCCCCAGAGGGGGGATGTCTGGTTCATTAGGACTCAGTGCAGGGTAGGATGACGGGCATGGAGTTTCCTGTATTCCCATTTGTGACCATTTCTTGTTGTCCTGTCACTGGGCTCCACTGACAATGAGCCTGGCTGCCTCTTCTTTACTACTCCCACCAGGTGTTTAGGTGTTTGGACACATGGATCAGAGCCCTGAGCCTTCTTTTCTCTTTGTGTTTGTTGGGGTTTTTTGTTGGTTTGTTTTTTTTTTCTCCTTTTAAGATATAAGTCCAAAAAGTTTACTCTTAGTATTGGTGGGTAAACTACATATAAAAGGAGAATGCAGGTCTTGCACTAGATGAATTCTTGAACTTTTTCAGATTCTCACCCCACACTGTTGCCCTTCATAGCACTCTGAGGGAGACTTAAGGAAATCTGTACATTCTTACTCTTGAGAAATACACTCAGTGGAGCTGTGGGTGGAGCTGCAGGTTGAGCTCTGGGTAAGAACCTGAGACAAGAGGCAGTGAACTGCCACCCTTTCTTTGCACAGCAAAGGGCACAGGGAGCTGTGGCACAGCCAGGTGAGGGACACTGAGAGACACGTCAGGAGCTACCAGCTCAGGCTGTTTGTGTGCTACTGCACTGTGAATAAATGGCTTTATGGAATAAAACATCTGAGACTCTTCTATGGAAATCCTGGGATTGAGGTGGTGAGGAAACCTGGTCTGACAGTGAGTGGGAGTGAAGAGAGTCAGGCACGGATCTCCAGGTCACTGCAGCCATCCCTGTGAAGGGGCCTTGGTCTCAGCAGTGAAAATCTGTGACATTGGGAGTGTGGCTGCCAGAGACCCTAGTAAATGAGCACACTGGGAAGTTTCCTTAACACTGTGAAAAAACAGCTGTAACTCTGTAAATAATATTGATTCTTCAAGGCATGCTGATAGCTCGGATAGAAGCCGTGTTGGCCTTGATCATGTTTGAATGTCTGCATGAAAATGAGACTGAACTGGGGTAGCAGTATGATGCATTTCATTTTTATGACTACTTCCCTCTACCCTTTCCACTGTAGGCATTCTCCTCTCAGCAGCCTCAGGAGTGTCATTGTCAAAGCCAAGCCGACAAGAGCTCAAGTCCCTGCAGCCCTTCAAAATGTAAAGGGTTCACCCAATGTGTGGCACATGATTAATGGGTCCCCTTCCCCATATCAGCAGAGCAAGAAATTGTCTTGTCCTTTGAAATTTCTTTTGTTGCTTCCAAGTTTTACCTCTCCCAGGCAATGGGAGTATCATGCCCTTCTGGAAGATGAGTGGGTATCCAAAGGGAGCACTGCCCTCTAAAGGTCGAAGGTGAGATGGAATGCAGCTTCCTATAGACCCCGGGAGGTCCTTTCAGAGTTACCTCTGTAAACGTGTTTTAGGTCGTAGCCAGCAATTAATCATGAAGACTGAACACCCCGAAGCAGCACTGTAAAGAGTAATGGTGTAGCCTCACCAGATTTACAATCAGAATGAGGAATAGCAATAAAAAAAAAAAAAAAATACACAAATTCATTAATGTTCAAAATGTGATATAGTTTCAAGTTTATAATCTTAAGGCACATTTAGGGTTTGGTTTTTTTAAAAAAATATAATGAAAACTACCCAAGTGGTATTTTCCATAGCTGCTACCCCAATGTTTGTTTTTTACTTACTGCTCACATCTGCAATTTTAAATCGTTAAAAATCCAGCAGTAGGTTTACCAATAAGCAAATGACAGGGGTAAAATTGTAAGTGGATTAGTAAGACACCCAGAGGTTAGCATGTGATATTGAAGTAAAAAAATTATATGAGAGCCTGAAATGTTAACTGCTACATTTTTCAAATATCAATAGCTATAAATAGTAAGGTGGGTAGGCTTAGAATTTTTTCCTACATTTCTGTAGGGTATTGTGCACTGGAAGGGCTTATTCTAAATAATCCAGTGAAATACAGTTTTTTTGGTATTTCAGTTCAAAAAGTTCTGGCCGCCTGCTGAAAAGATAAACCTACATTTTCTAGGAATACATTTTCACTCTTAAACTATGGATACAGTCTAGGATGGGAACCAGGTTATCTGAGCAAAAGAAATTGGATAGAATCTCCAATTGGGAATGATGTGCTTAATAAAATATAAATCTAATGGAAGAAATGAATAAAGCAATGCTGGAAGACAATGGCAGTTGTAGTTATAATATTCTGTAGGTTAGTTTTGATAGGATTTGGAAATACATAAAAGAATATAATTTAGAAATCTCAGTATGACCATGGTGTTGGTATGCTGGATGTGACTAAGGGCTCAATTCAAAAGTCATCTGAGGATTCTCTGAAGAGGAAGTTCCCACAGTGAGTCAAAATGGATTTAGAGCCAATGTGTGCTGCCAGGATATCATAAAACCATTTAGGTGCCAAGAAGGAACAGGTCCAAAGAATCAGATTCTTGTCAAGCACTGCCTTGTAGAAGATTGAACAGATGCCACTTAGGTCAATGGTTTGATAAATGAAGGAGGAAATATTTTTTTTTCTGCGAGGAAACTAAGCTTGGAGCAGCCAAGGTCTTGCCAGAGTCCAACTCACGTGCACTGAACTTCTCAGACAGCTCTCATGCTGAACACCAAAGTAGTACAGCCAAGATTTTTCTCCCACACTGACAAAATTTTGGGGGATGTGAGAGCTTTTCACACCTTTCCACATCACTACAGCATAGGAAACTGCCAGGCCTCAGTTTTCTATCCATAAAGGAAGTATTTAAAATCACATACGAAATGAAGCCATGTGCAGTTTAGCAATGTCCTCCCAGACAGCCCTGTGCTGTCTCTACCCTAAACAGCCAGGTGTCATTTTGGACCAGTGGTTTCATGGGCAATCTTTAGGTGGGAAGATGTTATAATTGTATTTTAGTTTGTTTGGAGAAAGTCTGAAAAGTACTCTAAAATTAGAAAAGGAGTCAATAGCAGTTCAGAGATAGGTTATGCATGGCTACTACCAGGATATAAGGATTTTTTTTCAATATTTTGCTATTATTAAATGTTTGCTGTTATTTGCAAATTATTTGCTCTTAATAAATAGAGCTGACCTTTGTTTTGCCTTTTTCTTTTTTTAGCTTAGCTTTAAACTATAAGAAACAAATACACATTCTGTGGTATTATCTGTAGAAAAATCTATCTTCAGATAAAATCAGTTAATTTTACCTCAGTTAATTTTACCAAATTTAAGGCAACCATCAGTAAAAGTGTCAACTGCAACTTCTGAATTATTAACTGTATTCCTGGTATATTGTGGTAGTAGAACCTCCCTTTTTAATTTTCCCAATTTGATCTTCTCTAAAACTTTCACAGAAAGTGAGACAAAAATTACTTGTAAGATCATTGTGTGATCAGTGAAAATTTTGGATAATTTTCTGAGGAGAACATTTTGATAAAGTAATAAACCCATGGGGTAGAATGGAAGTAATTTCTGCTCTTTTCTTTCTGCTCTGTATAATATTTGCATTCTCAACAAAGCCTTCTGCACTGCCCATAGCTTTCTAAAATATAAAGTCTGGCTATATAGTAGTGTTACTCATTGCATTAGATTTAATAAATTATGGTAAAATACAGGAGCAGAGATTTCCTGGCAGGTTTATGCAAGAAAACAGGGATTTGAGATAATCCCTGAGAAATATTTAACACAGAATCAGGTTTTCATTGCTGGAATAATGATAGTAAAGCAGGGCTTCCAGTTTCTGTAAAGAATATTGCTTTCAGTAACCTTCATCAAATTTCATTTGACTTGCATTTTAATAATATTTTCATAACCTTGCACACTTGTTCATGTCTTCCTGGAAAGGGAGCTCATCATTGTGGCAAAGGGCTTCAAATGTTGTTAAGTTCACAGAGCTTCACTAAAACCAGTCAAGTTACACTGCAGTTCACCTGTCCTTTTCTCAAATTTTCAAAAGAATATTTATTTTTTCTTTAGTGGGGGCTCTTGGGAATACCTGTTTGACTGTGGTACCTTGCTGTGCTTGAGTGATTCACAGTGGTTTTCCTATAACATGCAGTGATTTTTAGGGGTCTGCCTGCAGCTAATTTTAATGAGAACTGTGGCTGAATCAATGTGCTCTGTTTCAAATAACCATATCCATTGAGTCTTTCAATGTGTTCTGAATTTTTTTGATGTGGCTTTTTATCAATATGAAATGTGCATCTCCATTAACTACTCCCTGATTATGTTTAAAGCAGGATAAATGCCAAGAAATCAAAGGTTATTTATATTTTCAGCCTAAGAACCAATTACTTAATGTAAGACACAATAAACAGGTAGTCTTATGTAGACCAGATGTTGTTCTGGAATTTGAGATATCAGGCCAGGAATACTTATTATACCTCTTGCTTACCTTGCATCCAAGTATGTTTGTACTCTACTACTATATCTTTCAAGTGATTTCAAAGGCTTACAGAAGCCCTGCATGTGAAGAAGGGCTACTTTATTTGCTTTTTCAGTTTATGTGGTTGCACAGAGACCACATAAAAAGGGTAGAAATTTAAAATACAGTTGTGCAACTACCTCTAAAAACTTAAGCTAGCACATATTTGCCTGCTGCAATATTGGATCACATTCTGCTAGTCAGCAGTTTGACATCTGTCTCAGGAACAGTCCCAAAACTGGTTCCCACTGAGGCTTTGCAAGTTTAGCTGGCTGCACTGGGGTGATACCCCAGACTGTGCTTATTCTGTTACTCTCTTGTTTTAAAGGAGCATATTTGTAACCCTTCTGGCAATGGAGTATTGCCTTTTTCCTCTGTTGTGAAACTTTTTGTTTGTTCATTGATACCATTTTATTTTTCCAAATAAAAAGTTGAACTCAGTGAACAAAAATCTTCCCAGTGACATAAATTTTTAAATTCTTTATTGAGTGAATTAACTATTTACTATAACTTCAAAGAAAAGCATTTTGTCCTGACACAGAGACTGTACAATTTCCCAGTGTAAATACTTTTGTTGTTTTCCAATAAAGCTAAATATATTATATACTCATGGTAGCAAATGGTTTGTATGCAGTAAGCTCACTGGGTACATTCCTCAGCTTATGCCTGCAGTTACCCGTTTCATTTCTGTTCATTATTTATACTTCAATTCAATATTCTCTGAAAGCTTAATGCCATAGGAGAAATTCCTTCTCGTTGTCCCAGTGTGAAGAGAAATTGTACCCAGAATTTTAAGAACAGGATTTTTTTTTAATTTTTTTTCCTTCCCACCCCACTTCATCACTTTGCCCAAGATGATCAAGTCAGCTTTAAGTGTTTAAAGAATACTTAACTTTGTGTTTGTAGCATCATCTCTGGCTGCAAAAGCCAAATTAACACATGTACCTGGGTGCCAAACTTTGGAAGATAAACTTTCTCCTATGAATACACAGTAATTTGCCTTTTTCTCCAACATTTGTTTCAAAGGCTCAATCCTGATCTCTCCCTGAAAAGTCATGAGGTCACTGGCTGTCTTCATTCCTGGCTGAATCCTGTGGGGATGAATCATTCTCAGCATTTTTCAGGTCTCAGTGCCTAACGAGGGGGCATTTATGGAGACTGAGCCTGCTCCAGCTGAAAAATGCAAGTCAAATAATGGTGTAGAATGAAACCAAAGAGAGACTCCATTCTCCATTCACTACTTCCTGCACACTAATTGCTGCAGAGGTGCTTTTGGTTGTTGCTATGTTCTTTTTCTCATTGTAAGAGAGATGCCACAATAGCTAATGTTGCCTTTGGTTTATTAGCCCTCATGAGATGTGTTTTTCTTTACACTTGAATTCTCTATCTCATTGTTTGCTTGGAGAAAGGGAAAGCAAGGAGGTGAGACCCCAAAAATTTTTCTTACATGCTTTCCCACTTCTGTTCAAAAGACCTATTAAAGATATTTATTAGCTTCCCTAAATAACATTCTAATCAAGCATTTGGATCACTTCAGTAACTAATGTTTATTTTTATAAGCAATACTTTAATTTGACACTTTGCATAATGCATCTGCAATAAGGGTGCCATGTTTGATGGATAAACACCAAGAAAAAATCATATTGCCTAATAAATAATGTTGGATTTAGATATCCCACTCATTTAAAGCAAACTTGTCATGGTTTATTAACTGTATTAACTAGTGGCTTTTTTATATCTGGTCATAAATAATATGAAGCATTTTTGAAAGATGTCCCTTTCAAAGGACATAATATTACCCCTTTATTGTCACAGATTATTCATGTCTTATATGTGGTGGGCAACTTGCCAGTGCAGCAACACGTATTCGAGCATATCTTCATATACTGAACCTTTTGATTGTCTCTTGGGAAGGAAATTAGTAGGGCAGCACATTTGTAAAGGCACAGATCTGAATTTACATAGGAGGCACAGCTGCCCTCGGGATTATGCAGGTAGCAGTGGTTGTGCTGTGTCTCTGGACTGGCTCCCTCCCACTGCAGAGCCATGGGATCACAGGAGCTGCTGTCCCACACACTTGCTGAGGCTGGTGTTGATTAGGATTGCACCAGCAGGCTTAAATGACAGTGAACACCCACCCCACTGCTCCCTCTGTGACCAGCAGTTCGTACCTAGCTCTGCCAAGGGTTACCAGGGCACTGCACTGGTTATGTGGACAAAGGATGCCTTTAATAAGATGTGTTTAGGAAAGAGTGTCTGCTTGGGGTGCTGGTAGTGGCGAGCCACTCACAGTCTTATTTTCTTCCCCACATAGTCCATTCATAAAACTGTCCACCTGTTCCCATCTCAAGTAGAATATGTTTTAAATATTTTTACCCTTATCAGTCCTCCCCACCTCTTATTTCTGAACTGGCTTCAGGCTGAGCTAAGCTGTAGGATCTCAACTACCCTTTGATGTTCAGTGAGAAGTTGCTTATCTAAATTGAATGTGACTCTTCCTTTATTAATTTTCCAGTGTTGTCTTCCAAAACTTGGTTTACTAGACTATCCTTAGGTAAACAGGTCAGTATAACTGGGCTGTGACTTATCTCACTAATGGAAACATGTGCTTCTTAAAAGAGCTGTGTTCTTGACTATGTCTTTGTTACTCTTTATCTAAGTCTGAATTTGCATAAGTACAGATTCCAGCAAAAGCTTTTTTAAAAACTTACTGCCTTTATGACATTAAATGCAGCATCTGAGCAACCTGGTCTAGTGGAAGGTGTCCCTGCCCATGGCAGGGGGGTTGGAACTAGATGATAAGGTCCCTTCCAACCCAGTCCATTCTGTGATTCCATTATTTCCTCTTTTAGATTCTTGCTTTTGCTCTCTTTTTCTTTCACTCCTCTACATACCATTTCTCATCCGCTTCAGAAGTTTGTCTCAGATGTCTGTCTTTCTTTCTTCTCATCTTTATTTTAACTTCAGGCTGAGTCTTCATGTTAGCTGATAAACATTGCTACCTGATTGAGTCTATCCAAATGAGACTGTCATGCTGCCTCCTACAGCACTTCTTTCCCAGCATCTGCTTTCCACAACCACTCCTGTGCAGAGAATAGAAGGGACACAGACCTTTAGCACAATCATGGTTATAGCATTTTCTGCAGCTCTGCTCAATGATCCACTTTAATTTGATAGCTTTTTGTTGCAATACATTAGTTGGAATCTGGGGGGGGTGGGGATGGGAAAGGAAGGGAAATGTGTATTTTAAAGAGCTCTGATTAATAGAAGAAGCTACAAATATCCTCTGCCTGATACCTTCTCAGTAGGGAAAGTGTTAGTCCCTTGAACAAAAAGAAATTCCTACATTTGGGGACCCTGATAGGGTGGAAAGCATCATGGTTTACAGCACAGAGGACAGCTGGGAAAAAAAAGTATGCTTCTTGGCCTTGGTCCACAATTTGAGCTAGGAGTGGAAAGTTTTATTCTTTACTCTGTGCCTGCAGTGGCTAGATTGCCCACTTCCCTGCAAGCTATCCCAAAATGGCATGTCTTCCTGCATTCACAGGAACAGTATGCAGAGAAAATTTCAACAGATGTTCCCTTTTCCTCTGATCCACAACCCGTGGTAGGTCCCAGTTGTTTTGTATTGCTGCTGTTATTCTAGGTTAATTATTTCCTATACTGGGTGAGTCCTTCAGATTGTATCTTTGTGCAGCATTATGTATTTACACTCTCATTATGATTTTAATAATGCATTTCATTACAGTTGGCAATTGATGGTTTTCATTACTGAACAAACTATCAATTTACTGCTAATGCTGCTTTAATTATTGACTTAGTTTGATTTCCTTGGTTTAATTCTTTCCATCTGTGAGGAAAAAGGTCTAATTTTAGATTAAAATTTTAAAGTTTTCTAAGGGGACTTTTAGGAAAATTATTGCTAGTTTTCTTAGTTGAGAGTTTCTGTCCTGCTCTATTTTAGCATGTGTCTGTCAGTCCAGAATAGCTCATGGCTCACGAAAGATCTCAGGATAGGGCAGAAGTGTGGGTAACATTATGTAACCATGAACATAGAATTTCAAACATTACTCCTACTCCATGGACAAATCTGACTTGAAGATACTGAACATGATGCCTGTGTATAACCTGCTGTAGAGTTCATCTTTCTGAACAGTAAAGGTTTGTGGAGACTACATTGTATTTGCCATAGCATACAGTTCCCCCAGTAACTTTTCTATTTTTTTTAATAATTGGGAACTCCTGCAAAAACAGTATCTTTTTTGTAGTTCTGTCTTCCTTGGTCTTTGTTGAGAGGAGACTGGAAAAGAGAAAGTAAATTTTGATGACCCTTCAGAACTGTTCTGGTGGCCAGAATTTTAAGATGTGTGTTACTCTTTGGTGGAGGATCTAACCAGTTATACATGTACTGCAAAGGGGCTGCAACAACTTTGCTTTTCCTTAAACTCAAAAGGCTGCAATATTTGGACACGTGGATGTGGAACTGATGAACATGGTTTAGTGGTGGATTTGGTAGTGCTGGATTAACAATTAGACTTGATGATCTTAAAGGTCTTTTCCAACCTACATGATTCTATGGTTCTTTAGTTGAAACTGTTGATATAGTTTGGAACCTGTTTCTAGTCTATTCATATGACAAGTCATGCCTGTTCATAGGATTTACTTTTCCAGTGTTCTGTGCCAATTCCATGTTAGTGTATTTGTGCTGATTTCTGGCAAGTTGCATATGTTTTATTCCTCTCAGTTGTATGATGTGAAATACAGCTATCAAGAATAACTTCATAGCACATATAGAAGAAAAAAAAGGAAAAGCAGTTTTTAGTTACTGTGAGGCAAGGGTCAGTTCCTGTATTTGGGAGTAACTTCTCTCTCCATGTTTGTACAGTGACACGTAATCCAGTGGAGAGTCATGTGAGAGAATTTATTTTTTCCTCTCAACTTTTGATGGGATCTAATCAAACTTGAAGGTAAACAATTCTTAGTCACTCTAAGGTGGGGGCTAATAGTGTAAGTGGGTTTGCACTAACCCAGGAGGGAATATGTGAATGTAAAAAAGAAGGAAGGGAGGTGCTCTCTGACACCGGAGAAATAATTATTTAGTTTGGGAATATTCATAGACCAAATCCTTGAAAAGTATTATGTAGATGCTTATTGACCTCAGGATCTGGACAGTGATATTTTAAAGACTTTACTGTGTGGAGATATTTTGGCATGAGTTGTATTTATTACACCAAAATCTAAACTGATATATAAAAATAAGGAGGAAAAATGAGTAATGACATTCCTTACTAAAAAAAAGATAAATTATTACACTTGGTTGGATGTATAGTAATTAATATACATGACAGAACTTTAATAAAAATTTAGGTTAGTTTTAACATAAATAGCTTATATGTAACCAGTGTATGTGTGCTAACTCAATTAGACATGTATTTCCATCAACCTTGGTGGCCTATAAAAATAAAAGTTTATCACAGATATCATCTATGCTTATGTGCTGGCAATCAACAAATTTTATCACACCTTTCCAGTCCACTGTGTCTAATCTGCCTTAGCTTTCCCAGCTCAGTGTTGTTCCCCTGCCTCCCTTGCAGCAGAAGGTTGTTTGTCCCAAAGTATGAGGGCAAAGCAGTAATTTACTGGGAAATCCTCTTGGACTTCTGACTAGCTGTATGAAATGTGAGAGCTGAGTTATTCACAGGCTAGGAAGAGGAAGCAGATCAATCCTGAAGAAAAGAGGATTTTTCTCCCTACCACCCCCTTGCTGTGACTACGTATCCTCCAGGAAGCTTATGGAAGTGCTGTCTGCTGCCTCACCTTGTTCACTGTCCTTCTCCAGGGATGGGGAGCATCAGCTGCTGACCTTCATGTGAGAAGCAGGCCTGTGAAAGCAGAAGGAAATAAAGCCTTTTGGCCTTCCTGTAGCAGCCCTGGCCAGCAGCTCTTTCTCTAGAAGTGGGCAAGCAACGAGAGCGAGTGGCCGCATGCTCCCCTCCACCTCCCACGGGCATCCAAAGCAGGCACTCTCACTGACTCAGCTTTACCCCTGGAAAAGTTAATTCCTACCTCCCTGGAAAAAGGCATCCTTTAAGCAGTATTTTTTTTTTCACTCATGTTAATAGCTATCAGCACTGATGTAGGGATATCTGCTAAAAACTGGGAGAAACCATTGCACCATTTATATCCTAAAGCACATCTTGACTCTGACCCAGTGGAGAATGAGACTGAACCTGTGCTCTGCTCAAGAGACACTGGAAGTATTTTGGCACACCAATTATGTTTCAGAGCATCAAAGCAGTACTAAAATTTTGCAAAATGTAGCTCCCTCTGGTGATGTGCAATAAAATAGGTACTAGGAGGCAACAGCAGAAGGCATAAAATTCTTACCCGACCAATTCCAATTTTAGAAGCTATTTGCTTACAGCAGCAAAGGCTCATTTTGATGTGTAAGAAGTTTGATATATTTTATGCAGAATTGCTTACAGTGTCTCTGAAAATCTCCAAAATCTGTCAAAATTAGTTGGCGTTTGATCACAGCAGAGTTAGTTCTTCAAAATTTGGATGCTGTTAAGAAACCTGATGTCTTATTGCAGCTTTTTAAAATTTTAGAAAATAAGCTATCAAGATAATAAAATCCTCTTTAGAGGATTTCCTGAATAGTTTTCAGTGAATATTGGAGAATACCTCTGGGAGAGCGATGTGGTTATACAAAAGATAGACCAAAAGCAAGGGAAAAATATAATTAACACAGATTTTATTTGCAGTGGGTGTCTAAACTAAAGTTTCCATGTTGTAGAAATGCTGAAGTTTTGGAATGAATAAAGCTGGGTTTGTTAAAATCTGCTGGTATTTCATTGGTATCAACTATGCAAAATGATCAAGTTTTGTTCTTGGCATCATCAGTGAAATTATGTTATTAAATCCTAAAGAGTGAATAAGCAAAATTAAATGATATGCAGTTCTTTATCAATTGTTCTTGATTGAATTTGATCAGTTTACATGTATTACTATTGCTTTTCTGACAGTCAGATCTACAGCCTTGAGGTAGTCTTAAGACTATATCTGGTTATGTCTATCCTGTACACAGAACATTTTAGCCTCTCATTTGACCTTATGTATCAACAGGAAAGAAATTGAAGTTTCAAGTGAATTCCTCATGAGTAAAACAGATTAATTTTTAAAAGAGTGAGAATCTCTGGGCTTTTTCCATGGATGGAGTTAGTTGTGGGTTTTTTGTTTTTTTTTTTTTTCTGACATGGTTGGTACACTAAAGTTGTTAATGTATGCTAAAGACTGTCTTTTAGATGCAGAAAATTTAAACAGACAAAAAGAAAGAAAGATAAATAAAAGTAAGGATGGAGTTAACATTGATGACTAAGTCAGGTGTAGTTGTCTTTGGTACGTGAGTCTAAATTTAAGTGAAAATAATCTTATTCAAGTAAACTAAAAGAAGGACTTACACTGATTATGGAACAGATGTTCATTGATGCCCTATTTTGGTTTAGCTTGAAAAATTCTTACAGTACCTAGGCTAGTGATTGAATCCTTGCCCATTTCTTTGGTTTCCAGTGTCTGTCTTTTTAATTTCTTATGAAAGTATTCTACAGTATCTATTTTCAAGCGAGACACATATTTTCTTTTCTCATATGAAAATATATTGTAGTATATTTCCTACAAAGCAAAAGGGAAAACTATATGTTTTTTAGTAATAGATATGATGTTTACTTTGAATAAGAAGATAAGGTATTTAAAATATTAAAAGCATGTCCATGTTGCAATACTGTCTTGGCTGAACTGTGGGATCTATTAGATTACCTGTATAATTTCCATTGACATTTATGCATATTGAAGGAGTAATCAGAATATTCTTGTTAGAGAAATATTACCATAACTGAAATAATGCATGATTAGATGACCACACTATTTCAGCATTGTGTCAGGCACAGAAATTAAGGTCACTTCTTATTTACTTCAGGTCATTTATTTTAAGTACATTGTCCAGGGTTTTTTTTCTTTATGTGGTTGGTACAGAAATGCTTTGAAACATTTCAAAATGCTTTCAGATAGCATCATAATCTTTCAGTCTTATGTTGGAGGGAAGACACCTACAAACATTAAAAGATACAAATTTGAGTGTAGGGAAAATGGGTAGATTTCAGTCAAATCCTGATGCTGGATTTTAGAAAAAGCTCAATTGAAAATTTTATTCCATATAATTAACTCTTGTGACTTGAATTTTTGTTTATAGGCTTGGGGGGATGGGGTTTGGGGTTTTGAGCTGAATTTATATTTTTTTTTTATTTTTTAATTTAAAAGATAATGATAGAACATGCATCATATCAAATTAAACACACTTGAAAGTCTGTGGACTATACAGTCTCTCTTATTGTCATACCAGCCAAAAGTTCTGCTAATTACAATTATTTTGTTCTTTCTGGGACTAGTAATCTACAAAATAAAGTACTGGGAACTATTCAGCCTCCCTCCACATCTGGCTAAAATGTTCACTGAGCAATGGACAAGAGAAATTAGCACAAAAGATTTCTTGTGTCTCTCCATGATTTTCCAACAAACAAAATATCAAGTTTCCAGTGATGCTCATATCAATTTGCTCTCATCTCCCAGCTGAAAACTGTAACATGTTGGTACTGTAAAAAGAAATTTAGGATTCCTTAAGTACTTTTTGAGCTAGAAGAAGCAATACTAGTGGAGGAAAACTAGCCTATTTTGTACACACACACACACATACATATATATATAACTAGCATATAAATAATATATAAATATTATATAAGTATATAAATATTAATCTCTCTTTTGTGGAATATTTTCCCCATATTTGAGGAAGGCTTTTGCCCTTTCATTTGAATTTTATCTTTTCTGTTTGAAGGCTCTTTCTGATGACTACCCACAGATGAGCAGGCTGCTCACAGAGGTCATGGACAAAAGTTGTAATGCTTTGAGTATAACCTCCTCAGTGGGGTTGTGAGATTAAAGTTATAGTCTGTCTCCAAGAAGACCATTATCATTATAAAGTAACACACATCATTAAAGAGAAGCTCCATGAAGACCATTATCATTACGTGGTAACACACCATTAGACAGCATCTTCAGCTGCACAGCCCATTGAGGAGGGTACACTCATAATGTGACAGCTCTCCAGAGTGACATCTCTCAGACTGCCAGTGGGTTTCAGCAGGGGTTACTCATGTCTCAGGGATTCCTCTTGTCATCCTTTCTTAGCCACAAGTTGTTAAATAGAAGGATTTGCTTCGGGATAAGCCCCAGGGCTCATTGAAAAATAAAATTCTTGCTGGAGTTGGAATATTCCTTTAAGCAGAGTTCCTGCTTGGTTGCAAAGGGTTCAGACCTGTCCCCTCTGTGCCAAGGTGACCAGCTGGAGAGGGAAATACCTCAGGTAGCTGCAAATTTCCTGTGGATTTCAAAAGGTTCCTGCACTATGGTAGAAAATAGGCAGGCAGTGAACATATGAGTCTACTGCTATGGAAAAAATCTGTTACACCATGCAATGGATACACCTGGCTCTCCTATTTATGCCATCAGGGAAAGAAATTATCCTGACTTACAATAGGGTGGGGAGAAAACTAGATCTGTACTACCTGTAGAAATTGTGTTTTCCTACTGAAATGGGAAAGTAGAAAGGTCATACCTCTTTATTTTAGGAATCAAAATCAGTGATTGTTCCATTTGATCCAAATGCACTTAGTTTTCTCTTCTGGATATATAATCCTGTCCTCCTCTCTGCAGGGCTACTGAATCAAAGATATTTTTGTTGTCTATCAGAGATACAGGAAGCATTTCTCTTACCAATCTGTTTTCATGGCCATTCTCATTATGCTGTATTCACAATAAGATATGTGCATGGTATTATTTTGCATCCATTTTGTATCAGTAAAACAGCATACTTTGTATTCCTAAAATACATTCTTCTGGCTTTCATAAATTCTAGTATGTAAAATGTCTTTAGCTGGTCTTTTACAAGGAACCATGTTTTTGTAAGTGAAATCATTAATTTTCTGCTTCCAGGCATATTTTCTGGGAAGATAGTTCAGAAAAGTTCCAAACTGCTATTCTAGAATGTGTATTTAGGAGCCAGTAGAGGGTGCATTTTCCACAGTGTTTTCCACAGCACACTTTAATTGGTGCTCTAATTAAGTATGTGAATAGAAATTGTCTGTAACAAATATATTATTTTGGAATTAAAATTCAGGAAAGCAGAACAAAATCTATCCATAAAATGATGAGGCCATCCCTTTTTAATAATTCCATCTAAATTTTTACAATAATACAACACCAGTTTAAATATTTTCATTTCTTCTTTTCTTACTTTTTGTATCCAATGGTTTAGAATGGCTTCCCTTTATAACATGGCCTGAATACATGAGCATAATATTTATAACATCATTACTTTAGCCACTTTGCAGTATATATGAATAGTGAATGGGACTGAACAAATGATCCTTTAACAAGGATCCCTTGTAATGCAGGTTGAACCACAAATGTCTCAGTCATCCTTACAGATAATGTGACATTTCTGCTCCCCTTTAGAGTATCAAAATCGAGAACTAGTTCACAATTAGGATGTGGTTGGTGTACTGGATTGAGCAAGAGGTCTGTGAAAACAGACAAGCAACGTGATCTTCACACCAATCCCAAATATTGCAGTGTCCAGAGGAGATGTAAAGTCAAGCCTACCAAGGGAAAATCTCCACAAATATGCAATTATTTATTCTTGACTAATTATTTACTTTTTGGGAGCACTGTGGTCTGTGGAGCCACTGTTTATTTTCTAATTATATCAAGCAAACCAGCTTCAGCAGCAAAATCCAGACTTTCTTTCCATTTTCCATCACATTTGCATTATTATACAGAAGTTTTAGTACTTGTATTTGTGTTTTTCAAGACACTTCAAGAACAGGAGTGCATTTCCCTTCCACATCAGATTAAGATAAGTTCATATTAACTGCACAGCTAAGTGTGTCACTAGACACTCTTTGAACAAATCTTGGGGCATGGAAACGTAGGCAAAGTTAAATGATACAGTCCTGGAACAGCTCGCTTTTCCTTCCTTGGAAGATGCTTGGCAGAATGCATTTCTGCCACCCACATTAGTGCTGCTAAGGCACCCCTGAGAAGGTCAGAGAAAAGCAATGGGGATGTCTTTGTGGCAGCCATTCCCACATCCATATGGAAAATGAGAGGTCCTTGCTGCACTCAGCAAAGATGAGGCACATTTACTCTGCACGGGAGATCTTCTCACCTCTGGAGCTATAAATAGGGGTGTGGAATTAGCTACCAATATGTTTCTGTGTCACTGTGTGTGTAATGTCTCTCTGTAATGGTTCCATTTGCTAGATGACATGTACTTAACTCTATTTTGAGCAGCACACATTCTCCAGAGGTCATTCAGAATGTAACTTTCAGACATGGTCACTCCTAATATGTTTTCACCTGAAGATTTGCTTTTAATATATTTCTGAGCTTGATGTCTCCTCTTATTCATTTGAGAGTTTTTTAGGACATAATATTTTGGTGTTACTAGGGCTTTTTTCAACATAGAATTATAAAGTTTAGGACTGCCAATGTCGTTTGAAACAATTTGTAATACAATTAATTCTCACTGGTAAATCCCAATGGCACTATATTCTTTTACAAGATGGTTCTCCTAATCTCTGATTAAACTGATAATTTCTGATGGATGTCTAAAGACAGCATTACTGCCAAATTCTGTGATGTTGATAAGAGCATCTTTAATGAATGAGAGGAGGAATTTAACAGTGACTGCATAATCTCTGCATCTAGTTTAGGATGTGATGAGTGTCAAATGAGTGAGAAAATGAGTGTAAGGGATAAAAAAACGTACTAAATTTACTAGATCAATAGCTGGATAAATAAAACAGAGAGTTGTAGTGCTCTGCCTATTTCCTTCAGAAAAATGAACCAGAAAAGCTTATCATTATGTTCTGATCAAAGCCTAAAAACAAAAGGCCAAAACTTGAACCTAGGATGCAGGATTTCAGGTGGGATCAGAAGAGTGAAGTCAACTTTGTGTTGAAGGACTGCTATGTCTGAATTGTGAGTGAACTTGTGGCTGGGATCTGCTGAGAATGGGGGCTTGTCTTTCTCATTTGTCTATAGCACTTTTTTAGTTGGTGTCTGGTCCTCACATGGTAGGCAGTAAAGGAATAAGGGTGAAGTAGAAGACAAAAATCCTCAAGTAATGGAGCTTATCTGTGTTCTGTTTGTTCAAAGAGATTTCAGCTCTGATAGCCAAAAAAAAATGGATTTGTCCCATCATGTTGCATGGTAAGGTTGTCTTTAGGGAAAATAAGGTTTCATGTGCTGTTAAGGAAGACAGAAGTGAAGAAATGTGTTTAAGTAAAAAAAAAAAAAAACCTACATCATTAGTGGAGTAGTGGGAAGGATGAATAAAATAGAAGCACTTTAAGATCAAGACTGCTTTGGGGAAGCACAATGGCTGGAAAGTTTTTGGTGTTTCTCAGAGGACAGATCTGAATATAGATATGAATGATCTGAGGCGTTATTAATCAGATAAATATTGGGAAACAATTAATTCCAATACATCAGTAAAATGTCTTGTATTTTCTGAAATACTCTGTATCCTGCTACTATTAAAAGAAATGGTAACACAGTTAAGCTTGCAAGTGGCAGCCAACAGATTTCTTCACTTAAATTATCAATGAGTTCTTTAGGTTTTATTTTAAAAATATTTTACTTTCTATAAGTGTTGCTGGTATCTAACTGAGTAGTCATTATTTCATTCATCCAAAATTAAATGGAAGGATAAATATTTTCAGAGAGACAAAGTTTGAAAAATGTAGGAAATTAACTTCTGCAAGCAGATGAACCATGAAGAACCAAGGTCTCAACAGGAGAGACATGAAAGGAAACAGACCTGCTGGTTGCATATCAGTGTAGTTAAGGTTCTGGAACAAAAAGAGATTAAAATATATGAAATATATGACATTGGAGGGAAAGATTGTAAAAGTTGTTTAAATGTGTTATACAAAATGATTTTATAAATGGAGTTCAGTGCATGCTTTATTTGGATTCACTAAGGCATTTGAGATGAAGTAATTGGTGAAGCATGAGAAGACAGGGGTTTAGCAGAGCGACTGTAAAGCAGTTAGAAACTGAATGAAAGGGTAAATTAGAAAAATCATACATTCATTAGCAGGATTCTTCAGGAGTTAGGATCAGCATTATTTAATATTTTCAGTATTAAAAATAAGAATTTACTGGCAAGTTTTGCTGTTGACAAAGTTATTACATAAAAAAAACCTTCATGATTTGTCATAAGAAGGAAATATCTGAGGAAGGGAAGTTTTTGGTTCCTCTGAGCATCACCAGGATATTTGAACTATCAAAATAATGTAGCCCTGAGAATGAGACCATAGGATGTGATTGTTTATCATATTACTAATAGAGATAGGAATTCCTGACTTTGTGCAGGGCACTGGTGGGCTCTCACTGGAACACAATGTGCAGTCCTCTTCACCCAGGTTCAGAAAACCTAGACTAGGAGAGATGCAAAGTAAACCTACTGCAGTAACTAGAGATCACAAATACTGTAAGAGGAGAAGATGAAAGATATTGTCTTAGAAAAAATGTGAAAAATTAAAAAAGGAGTCTTTACAATTGCTCTCTATAACTGCCTCAACAGGAAAAAGAAAATGAGAAAAGTGGGAAAAGAGCTCAGGGAAAATATCACTAGAGAAGTTGTTAGGTAGAAAATGGTTGCAGATAAACGTATGTTGAAAATAAAGAAGTTTTTAAGTGGCAGAGTCATGAGATGCTGGAAAATAGTCTCCCACTGGGAGTCACAGGGGCAAAAAGTTAATTAGTTTTAAGATGGAGATTAATCCTATTTTTAAACAGGCTCTATGAGATGGCCACCTGCAATAACAGGGGATTGGACTTTGTTCTGCAAGTTTTGTGCACAAGCCAGGTTCCAGCAGTTCTCTCATGAGTCTTCCAGTGCCTTGGCATTTTTTTTAAGTCTCTAAGGCATTGTAGCAGTGTGAAAACCTATTCTTTCAGTAACTGCCTTCTTGAAATGATTACAGTGAACTTGAAAATGTGAACTTAAAGGGTGCAATACCTAAGAAAAAAATAAGGTCCCATTTACATATATTTTAATACTTGCAAGATTTATTGCACCTATGTCTAGGAGCTGGAGACAGTGAATTGAAGAACCTAAATACTAATCCTTTATTGACTATCAAATACTGTCTATGACATCTTGTTTCAATTCCTAGATATACTTTTGACTGGGCATTTCAGAACTTGAACTTCATTTGCCCTCTACTATTTTTTAATGTGGACTCAGTTTACCTTTAATCTTAAAATCCCTGTCAAAACCAAAATGTATTGCTCTGCAAACTATTTACACCTTGATCTTGTTCTTGCAAAAATTTAGATGGGTCATGTCTGGTGTATGCCAGTGAAAAATGTCTATGAATGATCAATTATTTCAGTGGGGCAGCTGGCAAGGAAATTAACACCTATACATTTGTATGCAGAATTATGACCCTGATTTGGGAGCTCATGTGAGCTCTGGGTGATGTGGATACTCAGGGAAGGACCTTTCAGGAAGGATGGCTGTGAACCAGATCAAGGATCCTCTTTCTTCCACCTAAAAACTGTGTTTGCAAATGCAGTGAAATACTTTTCTACAATACCTAAGATATTTTCTTGGCTTGCTAAATGGGAAATGCTGTGCTCTGGTGCGTTTCAAGCCTCGTAAGTGATGTGCAATTGGTACCGTATTGAAATGCCTTTTAAAAATCCAATCAAAATAATTGATTTTTCATAGACAGAGCTCAGCTTGTCATTGAGTTGCATTCCTCACAAACCCCTCAGAAATGTAGCATGCCAATAAAATAGACAGAATGATTACAAAATCACTATCAGTTTTGGTTGTTATGTATGCTTTGGCATCCTTGCATTGAAACGTTTTATTTTCTTCCAAGACTGAAGTGCCAAGAAGGAACATTAAATTATTTTGCAGCTGCCCACTAAACCCCCAAAACTGAATAGGTAAAATTCCAGACTTTAGTGAGTTCCCTTTCCTAACTGTGATTCATCTGCAAATAACAGCAAAATAATAAGACAACATTCTAGGAAGATATATGGTCATACAAATCCAACCATATTTTAAAAATTAAAAGTAGAATTTGTATTTTAAAGATAAACAGATTTAAGGTAAAGCAGTAATTGCAATTTCAGTGGCTTTGGGAGGATGTCTTTGGTTTGGATTTTTTTTAATCTGTTTCAGCTTTGTAAGAGAGAAATGCAGACAAATAACAGAAGTTTTGCATATGCTAAGGAATGGCTTCATAGCAGATGAAAATCAGTGTAGATCCACTGAAACCATTGAAGCTTTTCAAGATCAAAAAATCAGAGAGAAGCAAAATTTGGCCTATTATTTTTATGGCTTTTCAAAATGGGCTTTCGCAGACAGCTCAGTTTTCCATCTCTTTTGGGTTTTTTTTTCAATAGACCCTATCAATTCACAGATGTTTTGCAGGCATGCTAGATAATAAAAGTGCATTTTTTATTAAATAAGTGTGGCTACAAAAACAGTATTCATTGAGATATTACCAAAGAATGTCTAAGGCTTGCAGCCCAAAGCAGCCTTGCACAATCACTTTGCTCAGAGCTTTCCTGATTTTGGAGGTTCACACAGCAGACACACAAGATTCGGTTGGGTGGGCCAAGTTCCAAAGATTAATACTGAATATTAAAGCAGCTTATTAAAACACTTAGCTACTGTTTTCTGAAGTATGACCACCCACACTTGGTTGTTTTTTTAATATCAAAATCTGATTTTTTTTTCATTCATATGAAATATACAAAACTACAGAGGGTAATAAAAGTGTGATCAAGGTGTTTGCATCCTTTGTGGTAAATGGACTGGTGCCAATTTAACTTTATAAGCATTCCTATTATGTGGATTTTTTATAAATTTAAATCAGATAAATGTCAGTTCATTCCCATTATATAACATTATTTTTAGATTTAGCAGTTACTTGTATGCCCTTTAGTACAGGAAAAGTATCTTAGAGGTTTGCTGGTGTTTTTTTAAATTTAAAAGTTTGAATAATTCTTCTTTCTNAAAAAAAAAACAAACAAAAAAACCCACCCAAAACACCAAAAAAAAGCATGACAAAAAATGGCAAGAGAATACTACTATTGAACTATTTAAGACAATGAAATATAATATTTAATATTAGCTGCAAAGTAGATTGAAATATATGATGACATGTATAAAGTCAAGCCAGCAATAATTTTCTATCTGTTTTAAAATCAGCTGAAGTCAAATAGATTATTGGCTCCAGTGGGGCCAATGAAGTTGTATCATGAGAATATGGCAGTAGACAGCAAATCCTCTGAATAGAGAAATTTAAGGGATAGAAGTTTCAATTATTTATCAGCTTAGGTGCTGTACATGATTTTTTTTAAAATCAGAGATTGGTTTGACACAAAGAGATTACCTTAGATTCCTAAAAAGTGATAAAAAAATGTGGTGCTAGAGCCACATCCTGAGGTCAGTGACATGGTTACTCCTCAAGATTTTAGGTGAGCTCCAAGCCCTGTGTTCACCCTGCATCCTCTCTTTCACTTCTCTTTAGAGAGGGTTTAGGCTCCATTTTTTTCTGCCACAACTGTTTTGAGTTAGTTCTGAAATGCTCTGAAAACTGCAGAACAAAAGCAGAGTTTGAGTCTGGGGAGAGCTCTAGGGTTTGTAAGATTTTAATCATCCATCTCACTAGCATGTGTTCCAGTGAAAGAACATACAAATGGAGCTTGCTGAATAATGTCTAGGATCAGCTGCCCTTTTCCAGCAGGAATTCACTTACTGCACAGAAGGATGAATTTTCAGCATAAAGTTTAGAGTCACACTGACAGTGTCATTGTCATTTTACTTCATTCTTTCTTGTTTCTTTTATTTTTATTTTTTTTTAAGTTAATAAAAACACAAGGAAGAGAAGGTGGAGCATTCACTGAAGAATTATAGCTAGGGAAAAATAATTGAATCAAGTTACAAAAGGATTGTGTATCCCATGAGACAGTCCTCCTCCTGCCTCGTTGTATTAATTACTTTCTCCATAAGGAATGCCAAACAAAGACCATAGGAAAAAAATCAGTCCTTCTGTTTTGATTGGGATGTATTTCAATCCTAGCAGGATATAGTCATACCTATCTTTTATTTGTAAAAGCTGGCAGTCATTCCAGATATTGCCAGTATAGCACACAAACACATGCAGGAATTACTGCTAGATATTAACTGTGTGTATTGAATGCTTCATTGCATCTATTTAAGAGTCTCATGAGAAAAATCTCAGCCTATGCACAGAAATGACATGTGTTGCCACCACCACAGCTGCTACAGTATTTTCACACTTTAGTGTGCTGTCTCATGGCAATCAGGAAACTATTATTTTGTGTAAGAAATAAAGAAAACTTGAAATGGTGGGTTTTGTTAGCCCTCAGCACTTTGTAAAAAATCAAACCCCACACCCTTATCCCTGCAATCTACTTTCAAATAAAATCAGCCAGCTATGCATTCTCTGCTGCCTGTGTCCCAGAATATCACTCTTTCTCACTTGACAAAAACACTGCCTTTGGCTTTTTGTGAGAGTGGAGTGTAAGATGTTGTGAAATCTGGGATCCAAATGATATAGAACCAGATTTGCCAATGCAATGCCAAGTTACCATGTTTAACATACATGCTTGGAATATGTTTTCACAAATAAACTTAAAGAAATGCCCAAGCAAAAGTTGCTTTAACTGTTTCTCCACTACAACTAGATGGCCTGACATCCCCAAAGAAGGATACAAAGAAGGATCCCCATCTGACACAGTGATGTTGCCATCAACAACATCAAAACTTTACCTCCCACAAAATGCCTTATACTGTGTTTGCATACTTAGATTTCAAAAGAATGAGCATCATAAATGCATGTACCCTACAATATTTTTGGCATACTTACAAAAATAAAATCTGCGTTGCTTTGGAATCTGGTAGTGAGAATAGAAATTGACCTGATGATCTGAGGAACAGGATCCTTTCCACAAAGCAGAGACTAAAATTTCTGTGTTGCTTGTTCCCAGTGCAGTGGGATCATAGCTGTTAATCTGCACATGGCAGCTTCCCAGGTAGGAAACTAAATGCACCTCTGCTCCCACCCCTATTCCCAAAGCACTGGAACTTGGCACCAAAATCCTGGTGTGTGTGTGCGTGTGTGTGCAGCAGCCTCCCTGTCCCTGCCTCCCTTGTTAGAGCCACTCTTGGTCGGAAGCTGATTTTCCTTCAGAAAGGGTTTGAGATTTCCCTTGTTGTAACAAGCTATGAATTTTCTGTGTGAATATTGAAAAAGTCTGCTTTGTATTCTGCTGTGCAGAGCATCAATAAACCACATTGAGAGCAGGGGTGTCTGGAAATGTTCACACAATTAGTGAGAGCAGCATGGGGCAGCTCTTGGTGGGGACTAGAAAAGGACACAAAACGTGCCACAAAAGAGTTAAAAAGGAATGGAAAACCTTCACTGCCTCTGGGTAGACAGAAGAGAAGTTACAAACAACATATTTTTACCCAGAAGAAAGTAGCAGATGTTCCTGGGACAGCACAGAGAGCGTCTGGAGTGCCTGTAGTGATTGCAGTGTAGATTCTGCAGTTTTAACTTAATCTTAGATGGTTTAGTATAAGGAGTTAAAATCTTGACATGACTTTCATCAATGAGAAAGACATAAAGCTGCATTTTTAACTATCTAACTTCAAAAAATATAAAAGATTGCAGGTTTTGGGTTTTGTCTCAGGAAGTGTTTGGAATATGCTGCTTTTCCTCTCCAATCCTTTCTGTCTGTAACAACCAAATGCCTTCATTACCAAAATGGAAATGCCAGTGCCCAGAGGGTTTATGGTATCCAGATTTTTTGTGAAAATATGTGCCCAGAGCCAACTAATAGAGCACTGGGACCATTTCTCATTTCTTTTATTTTTCAAAGACAAAGAGAAATATAGACTGCTCCCTGTACATATGGCCCAGTCCAACTTAGAATTTGCAGGTTGGAATGGTGTAATAAGCAGTATTGTGGATTACAGATTCTGTGCCTTGAAAAAATGGAATGAGAACCCAGGTTTTTCGGGGAGATATTTCTTACTGCAATGGAAAGTGATAAACTCAGCCAGGTGTACATGCTGCATAGAGTGCTAGAAAAGCAGAAACACAAATGATACTGTGGTATTACTCTACGAATATGAGTGAGGGAAAAAAGCCACTAAAGAAGGCAAAGTCTGAAAGACAGGGTGTTGTACATGCTTGGACCTTCAACAGATGTTTTCCAGCCACCACTTCTCACTCCAGACACTGATAAGAAAATGGAGTCTTTTACACAAAGTCTTAGCCTGCCATGTTTGTCAGGACTTCCCACAGGTTCAGACTACTTTTCATGGCCTGTTCTACAAAAAGATTTGAAGAAAATTTAGGACATTGCTGTCAGAATTAGAGATGGGGTTTGAAGGAGCCTCAGGTACAACAATATAGATGAGGCTTGACAGAGC
The DNA here is from genome assembly GCA_013397555.1 of Urocynchramus pylzowi. NCBI lineage: Eukaryota > Metazoa > Chordata > Aves > Passeriformes > Fringillidae > Urocynchramus > Urocynchramus pylzowi. Next base: position 1,679,026 of record VZRH01007515.1, read on the forward strand.
TGTGTTGCAATATCTGACTTGATGTAGCCTTGTGCTAATGCCCTTTGTCTTCATCTGTCCAGTACAGCATTATTACTGCAGTGCTGTATGATTAAACCAACAGAACCTTTAATTAAAAAACAAGAAATCCCCAGATAATTCCACATATTACAGTGGTACTAGATTTAGTAGGTGTATACATCTTATTGCTGCTGTTGCTTCTTCTTATTATGTCTCCTAAAAATATTATCAGGAAAACAATTATTTTCCATGTACATTGCACCGTATCTGGTATTCCTTGGTAAATGCACATGCATAGCAGCTACCTACTAATTTAGTAACTAATTATATGAAATCACATAAAATCATTGAACTATTGGCAAAACTCAACTGCTTTTAAGGTTTGAAATTTCTATTCCATGAGCTTATAAACATACACTAGAATTGTTTTTGTGATTATTGCAGAGGAATCACTGATTATTTACCAAGGAGAAGCTTATTATTAGTCTTGTCAAGATGGCAACTTCATTAATTATCCAGTGTCTTGGTTGATCATTTCATTTCGTCATATGAATAATTTAAAACTTTGATACATACAGTAATATTTGTGAAAGGCCTTCATATTGGTCAGCTTGTCAGACACACATAGAAGACTTAAAGCCCAAATTAAATACCCAGTGTCCTTCACAATGTCAGGGAAGTTAATTGAAACACTGTTGCTTCCTTCATTTCTAATCCTGCTGCAACAGTCTAAAAGAAATTACTAAATAAAATGTCTTCATAAACAAAATTTTAATTAGCTTTATATTTTATTTCATTACTGCTACATTTTTGTGACAAATAATATTTCCATGTGCTACCTCCCATCTCTGTCTTATGGCAAGGCATGTTGAAGAATTAAGAGCAAGGCACTAAGGGACAAGCAATAGAGGATATAATAAAGCATGAACTGTTGGAAAGTAGATCCAAATTCCCCATCTAAAAAGAAACAGAAACATATCTAATATCATTTTATTACTACTTCTTTGATGTGGAATTGCTGAGGACCAACCTAAATGAAGTTTCAAACATGAGCTATGGTTTTGAGTTACTGCCTTTGAACAGCATTAATATTTTATTATTATGCTGCTTTTATTTTTGTGTTGGGTACTGATACGTTCCTCACCTCCACAGTGTCTGAAGATGAAACACCCCTACATTTCACCTTGGTGTCATGTTGTTGACACACAACTGAGTAAAAAGAAAAAGTATTCTTGCTAAATTTGCAGTGTATTTAGAACCAGAGATTGTTTTCAAAATTTGATTAATAGGACCAAATTTTTCCAATTAGGTCTCTTATCCAAATTTAGCACAATACATATTTACTCTAGGAAATAATTAATTGTACCCAGAATGTCCATTCAGAATATAAATGAATATTCACATGCTAAGCACACAAATTGAATGTTTTCCACAAAAGTCTTTCCTTAGCCAGTTATAGATCTGAAATATGGTCTCTTATTGATCAGCTTCTTCAACAGTCCTACATTATCTCTCTGTGTAGGAATGGGCAGCCAAGGGGTTTGGTGAATAACTTTTAACCAACAAAATAAAAATTTTCAAAAGTTATCAATAAGAAGCAAACAGTTGCAATACAAAAAATCAGGTTTCTTTTTTATATTTCCATAGAAATCAGTCAAAAATGTGGCAATGGGACTAAGTCACCTAGAAATGCAACATGCAAAAACAGCAGTTAAAACACTTCTTCTATGTTCCAATCATCCTTGGCATCAGCTGGAGAAAGGCATCAGCACTTCATTGGAATAAGCTTTGAGACTCTGTTCTGCACTTGGTTGACTTCCAGTGCAAAGACACACTGATTCCTCTCATGATGCTCACCTAGATTCTCTCTCAGAGAATTAAGTCTCTTTTGACAGAGATCAGCATTTAAGGGACACCCCACAGACACACACTTATTTCTGAAGTTGTTCTCAATTAGTGAAGCACCCTTCAAATTGGAGAGACTTTGATATTTTATTTCTAGCTGCCATTTTGCCTAATGTGCTTTTAATAACAATCTTCATCAGACACTAATGACTTCTGGATCTGTCTGTATTGAGTATAATGCATAATTACCTCATATTATTAATATCTGAGAAAACAGTTAGACCCCAATTGTATCCCTATAGAGAAGGGGAAGGTGCATACACACAGCTAAAATGCTTGACATAACTCAAGGGAGATCAGCAGGTCTAAGAGCCAAACCTAGCAAAGTATACATTCCAGTCAGGAGCAAAAAATAATCTTCATGGAAGGTTTCTTAAAGTAGCGCTCTTTTTTTTTTTTCTTCACAGATCACTCATACTATTAGGATGGGTTTTGTACCACGTACAGGAGAATAACCCTTAAGGTAATGAAGCTCTGGGCACCCCCTCTTGAGTAACATCACCTGTGATTTTCACAATAATTTTATTTAAGCCTTTGTGCCTTGGGTCTTTATGTATGTCAGTGGGATCAGAGCTCAGGCTAGGCTGAACTCCCTCCAGTAGTAAGTAAGTACAAAACTCTACTAGCTCACTGTGCTCAATTCAGTAAATATATTTGGTATTGAGACTATTTATTTACTAGCAAAGCTTATGTGGTCAAATCTATTTCTTCTCTGGGAAAGACACTTGAGAATTTGAATTTGCCTTTTCACTTCCTGAAAGGTCTGACAGTGCATCTAATATTTTGCAGGTTTTGTTCTCTTACAACAAATACACTTCCAGGGTCACTTTTGCAATTTATTATCTCTGAAATGGAATTTATGCAATTAGTACTGGAGATGCCTGGGAAAACACGGGTGCTGGCCTTGTTTTTTCCTTTCAGGTGTTCTGTGGTTGAAAACATTTTCAGTCTTGCCCTAACAAGAAATTCTGGTGCCTTTTGTAATGCCACTCACTAAGTTGTCAAACAGTCCTGATGACAGTTATTATCATTCTCTTACTTTATCAACTGCTAACACTTGGATCACAGGAACACTGCTGTTGTCCCTCTTAAGGAACTCAGTGCAGCTGTGCCATTGGTCTAGGGTGGGAATTCATCCTTGTTATCCAGGTGCTAATTAATTCAATTTTTAATGTCCTACTACATATGCAGATGAGTGTTCAGGTGATGGTTGATAATTACTTTGAGCAAGATGAGGTGCAAAAGGAAATGGGTTCTACCAGTGTGAAATAAGTTCTGGAAGCAGATCCAGTTACATACATGATGCAATATATTCATGGCAATGTTACAAATGGGGTGTGTGACTTCATACAATTTGTCCCTTAATATGAGATTCAAAATAATCCTTTCCAAAGCTATATAAATAATGCAAAACTCTAATTTTATTTTTTTTTTACATTTTGTACTTCAGTCAACTTTAACTTTTTGAGAATGTGAAAATCTTTTATTGTTCATGAGATGGGAGAGGAAGCAGCACTCAACTTATCTTGGCATACCATGTACATAAGATTATTTGTTTACAAGTAAACGCAGCTTGCCTATGTCTTTTTTGTTTTTTAATATGGAAAAGAGATTAAAACTTTTTGATTACTGACATAAGATACAGTTTCAATGGCAAACTTTCATACCACTTTTGTCTCTGGATAATTTTGGGTTTTGTAATTAAACTGCAGAGAAGGCACATACTAGGAACCATTCAATTTTGCTGATCAATATTAGGTGATGAATAAAGAAAGGAATAATCAAAGCAAACTGTTTTAAAACACTGATTTTGAAAAGTCAGATGTGTGCTTAATGAAGTAAATGTTTCACTGCAGTGTAAGCTTCCAATGATTTCTCTCTTCTGTTATTTACAACATTCTAAGCTGTAACACAGAATTCAAGAGAGAACTGAAAACATGTAGTACCTAATTAAAACAGGAAAATAGTCAACCAAAAACCCAGGTCTAGAATCTGAATAATTTAAAATATTTGGGAAATAAAATTATGTAAACTGAAGTGTTTAGGTAGTTCCAAAGTTTTCAGAAGAGCAAATTTCACATTTGGAATTCATGCACTAGAAAATGATGAATGCTATTTTTTTCTCTTCTGGTATTTGGAACTTGTCCTGTTACATGCATGTGTGTGTATATATACATATATATTTGTATTTGTACTACGAGTAGCTCTTTTCAGAGTACCCCAGGAGAGGAGAGTTTTTACATGGGCCCACACAAATTCCTCAAACCTCCACTAAACAAAATACCCTTGACAGAGAACAGTATCCCAGGCAGCAAAAGCCAAGATGCAACATAATGAAAAAAATAATTGCATAAATTCAGGAGGGGAGAATGAACTCCCTAGATCAAGTACTAGATAACAACTACATTTGCTAAAAAAAATAGAAGGCAACAAAAGCACTGTCACAAAGTGTTGTTAAAGTGATAATGCTGTCAGAATGAAACAAAAATTTCTGTGCATTAGCATCAAACTAGTCAGCCCTAAATTGTGTGATAAGTATACTTGACATAAATAGTAGTCTGGACAGCAGTAATAAAGTGTTCATTTTTTAAAATATTTTTTTAAGAAACAAATTTCCTGAGAACACTAGAGTATGAATAGGCGATATTCAAGTTCAAAGATGGGCCTGCAAGTAGAGCAGAGTTGGGCCAAACTATTAGATCTATCATTTTGTTGAACTAAATTAGGGTTATTTTCTATAACTTGAAAACACTGAGACTTTGAGTTGTACTGCTTGGGCTGGAGTTGCAAAATGTCAGGAATGACATGACAAACCAATAGATACGAACACAAGCCATATAGAAGGGTGGGGAGACTTTGAGTGGTTGGAGAGGAAGCATTTGTTCCTAATAAATTAATTATCTGAACCACAGACAGCGATTTCAGAGCTGCTGATTGCCAATCCTCCTTCATGCGCCTCATCCCCAGTTTCCTTTCACACGCTCCCTTCAGTCATTTCCCCCCATTCCTGATTCCTGAATGCAGGACTCTGGAGTGCACTTGCTCTTGTCCCTTTCCTCATGCCTGCTGCCCCCCTTCAGCTCTGCCTGCCTGACATCCTCATTCTCTTTGTTTTCTCCTGGTGAAATTTTGCTCTGCCACAGGGCTGACTCCCCTGGCACTGCTTTTATCTGAATGGTTTGTAGAGGGGAAAAAGGACTCCTTTTCTATAAATCATTACCAGGATCCTCCCTTCAGGAGGACTTCCTTTGTTGCCTGTTACCAACTGTGATGTTGTGTTTAAACTTGAGCACTAATCCTGAGGACACTCTGCCTGCCTGGCTACTCACCCCAGTGATGCTGTTGATTCAAACATCAGTTTTATGCGATTAAGAAGAGTGAAACCTGGCATTTCATCACTGTTAAATACAAAAGATAGTCCTTCTAGTTATACAGCACTTTCAGGAAGCTATCAGAGGTGAAAAAAACATCTAACAGCAACCATTTCTGATCTTCCAGTTGAAAAAAAAATAAATAAAATCCATTCCCATCTAGGCCTGATTAAACTTCAATTTGAACTTGTCCTGGCCAGAAAATGAATGGTCTATGGTATCTGGACTTTTGCCTACTTGAAAAAGCTTGTGTGTGTGTGACTATGTGTGTGTAGGAATATGATTTATGGAAGTATTGATTTTTTTGTTAAATAATGAATTAGATGTCCTACCACAATATTATTTATCAAACTTTTTTGTCATATAATTAAATTGTCACATAATGGATTGCAGCCATATAGATTCATTAAATATTAAAACCTACATATGACACAGTTCACTTTTCTTTTAGCTAACACAAGTCCTCTGTTCTTTTCCATTAAGTTCAACAATAGCTGTTCTTTAACCTTACCACAGAAGTTTCAGCTTCCTTTTACCAAGGTTAAGAAATAGATGGTAAGCAAAGATTGTAAGTTTACTTATTTTCAGTTTGGAAGTTGATTCTTGGTGATCCTAAGTCTGTTCAATAAACTTTAATTGTAAGAACTAATAGAGCTTTTTGTCATGGAGTTGTTCCATCAGTTGCCTCCAGGTGTGAAATAAGCAAGTTGGCTGAGCTATAATAGAATGGCTAGAGTAAAATCTGGGTTCTAGTTGTGGAGAGAAATATTTATTTGAAGTCTCTGTGTGAATAAATTCTTAGCCTGTAAGCAGGGAGCAAGAAAAGAACTTGTGACTAATATTTTCTCTCTCAGTAAATTTTGAATAATATAAGATGAAGAGGGGAAAAAAGTGTTCACCACTATCTCAAATGTACCTCTTAATGGAATTTAAAAGATATTAAAATTGAAATGTTTTAATCTGCATTGAGAGAGAAGTATATAGATAAACTGTCAAGTAATAATAACTAGAAATGTTTGAGAAAGAGAGGAAGTTGTCAACTATAATTGCATCCAGTGAAAGGCACTTAGACCCCTTTCAAGAACAAGTTCTTCGTCAAAAAAGGACTAAACCTCTAGTTGAAGATAATGTTTCTAGAATATTTTCTTTGCATTATAAAGTATGTTACATTACTGCACTCAAGTGCAGAATTATCTTCAACTGAAGGTAACCCTAGTGATCTCCCAATTGGCAGTAGTACTTCTGAGTAATCATTAAAACATAATAAAGCAACATCCAAACCAGAAAATAAAAGGAACTCCCAATTTAGATATTTTTTTTAAATAAGAATTTCTGCCCTAGACATTGTGAAATAATGAAGAAATTATTTGTTGTGAGGGAATACTGCACTGTCCAGGTGTAATCAATATGTTGAGGTCAAATTTCTTTGTGCTGCTAGTTTGGTGCTGCATGATGTAAGATTTAAAAACACAGCTTCCCATCTACAAAAAATGGGGATGCTTAAAATTTCCAATCCCCTGATGCCTCACTATGGTGTGGATTATTTTCTTTTCCATGTCATAAATTTTAGAAGCTGTCTGATTATTGCATTCCCAATATTACTTAATTTTCTTCTGCCTTCAAAGTTCATTATCATTTATGAGATTGTGACTTGAACTTTAATTACTTGTAATAGAAGTCTCACTAGGGATTTAAAACAAACTAATTTTGCACTCTACCTTTAGGGAAAGGAGCATGACCAAACTTTAATATACACTGTGGAGTAGAAAACATATATGGCAAAGCTGACTGCTTCTAAGTGCCTTGGGTGGGATTCCTCTTAATTTTGGGAGTCTACAACCTGTCTGTCTGAACTAGATACTTGAAGTTTCTTTCTAGTCAAGAAGGATAAATAGGCACTGTCAGGGGCACAAAATCAATATACTTGCCCCCTCTAAAGTGCCTCCATTGATTTTAAATAAAGCCTAGACTGGTAAGTAGTTGTTCTAGACCAAATACATGCAGTCTGTGTTTTTGTTGTTGATCTGCCATCTTAGATAAAATTAATCCAGTTTCAGAATATGAGACTGAAGCAGACAGGATAACCTAGGCAAGCATATAGCCTGTCTCCCACCAATTTAGTAAAAAATCTAGCAGTTTAAAAATTATTTTAGTTCTATAAACTTAAAATATAGAGGATTGCTAGTAAATGCTAGTAAAAGTGTCAATGTCAGGTTGGAAGATATCTCTAAGACCACTAATCTAATGTTGAGTCCAAACATTATTTTAGCACCATTGTGAATGACTTAGGTCATGGAAAGGCCAGTATTTTGTGGTCAAAATTAGGAACTCCTTAAGCCCTTCTTAGTTGTAACAGTGAGATATGTGTCATCTCCTTTCTTGATCTGTTTTGTTGTTTACTAAAGAAAGTGGCTAATACATATAAAGGGTAGTTTCAGTGCATAAGGCTAATACTCATTGCTATCTAGGGATGCACAGAAACCTGAATATTCTGACATTTCAAGTGTGCACTTTGCTTTAACGTAGTCCTCAGCAAAATAATAAATGGCCTCGTTGAGAAGCATGACATTTGTTTTCCAGTTTCTTTTGTTGTTTTTTGGGTTGGTGGGTTTTTTTTTTGTTTGTTTTCTGTTTTTGTTTTTTTGTTGG
>VZRH01007515.1:1688510-1703688 GCA_013397555.1 Urocynchramus pylzowi
AAAAAAACCAGGATGAGAAATGGGGCTGAGGAAACATTATAATCTATTGTGGAGACTCCTAAGAGTAAATGAATTTTCCCAGTTAATCCACAGGATGCTGATGTATGTGCCAGGTTCTGAAATTTTAATTTAACGTTTAATTTTAATCTTGGTTTGTTCCTGTTCTCTTGAAATAGCCTGCTTTAAAGCAAAATGTGTTTTGAGTATATTTTTCATTATATTCTACTACTGGCTGTTTCTTTGGTAAATTAATGTTTGAATTGAATTTTTGATATGTTTACTGCTAAATCGTTAAATATCACACCTTGCCTATTAGATACCTGGCAAGCCTGGTATTAGATAAATATAAATAGACAAAATTATTTTCCATTCCCATTAGGGTCTAAAGCATCTACTGTTTCACTGAAGTTGCTGTGGTTGGTAATGGGGTAGATAATTTGAACCTTTCTTTCTGTTGGAATTCTTTATCCTGTCACTTTCAATTGATGCTAAGTACTGTGAAGTGCATAACCACCAGTTCTTAATACATCCTAAAAAATCCGTAATCTAAATTGCACAGGGAGCAAAATTATTAACTTTCTTATAATTTTTGCTGCACCTCATGCATTTTTTTTAACATGTTACAGTATGCTGATAAGTGTGGTTTGGGGATATTCATTGTATGCTGTTTATTATCTAGTGGTATTCAATGATGCGGAACATTTGTTGGAAAATACATGTGTAAGAATTACTCTAGAAGGTTTCCTAGACCAGAACTTTGCCCTTGGCTTATTGTTTGAGAAATGATGGAAAAACATATGGACATGTATCAGTATGTGCATGGATAATTTCAAGTGTTGCTTCACACTTGAAGTGTGAGTCAATCTATTATGCAAAAAAATGACACTTTTGATGAGGCCAGAAATGCCAGTGGGAGACTAGTGATACTTTATTAGTCATTCTTCTTTCTTTATAATTATTCCTCTAATAAAAATTTGTAAGAGAACATGCAAAAATCATCTATGAAAGATAATCTTACCCAGAAAATATTTAGAGCATAAAATTATGATTTATTTACGATAGGTAATTTTAAAACATTTTCAAAATCGTTGTGAGAAACCAAAAAGCTTAAGTACTCAAATACTGTTTATAGATCATCAGTGTTTCATACATAGTTTCCACATTTCCTACCCCATAGTCCCATATTAGTTCTTTTATTTTACTGAAACAGGTAAAACAACCTATACTGTATTCAAATAAATATAACAATCAACCCTCATTTGTGGTGAGCAGAGGAAGTTTTGTAAGAGGAAACTACTGAAGAGTGCTATTTAAGCCACTCTTTTCCCAGAGCTTCTCCTCCTTTTGGTACTTCAATAATTAGATGTCAAGCTTCAGGTATACAAGCATGATTTCCAGATATCTCCACAAGTGTTAGAAATGTAAAATACAGGGGTGTATACCACAGAAAGTTGTACTGTTTCCCTAGTTTTCCTCCCTTCCTTATATTTTCAATTTAATTCTGGAACCCCTTTGGTTATAAGCAGTTTATTAGGTCCCATAATGCTTTCTGACTATAATTAATAAGATAGGGAATTTGCCAAAATCCTCACATTGAGGTGGAGGTAGGTAGAGACTCCTCAGACTATCATGTTTTCAGTGAGATTCTGTTTTTACTATGGGCACATCAGGATGAGATCTGGACTCCTGCCTTCTAGGTAGGGTTTGAGTTTCAGATTTAAAAGTCTAGTGAAATAATAAATCATTAAGATAATTATGGTTTTAACCCTATGTTTTCGGGTTCTGTGTAAGATGCAATATAGTCCTGTACCACCCACAGAGATGCACAGTGTAAAAAACATGCCTCAGAGTTTGGTTTCTTTTGTTGGTGTTGGTTTTTTTCATCTGCCACATTTGCCCCATCTGCTGGGATATATCCTAGCTGTTTTTTTGAGGTGGAAGAGGATGTGTCTTGTCTGGTCATATTCAAAGTGGGGCTTGTGGTTTTTGGGACGTGTACAACCACGTCTTTACTGGTTTTTTACAGAGAATTGAAAACACTTGTATCTCTAGAAATACCTTATAAATAAGACTCATATCATATACTTGCAGCAGCAGCATATAGTCTTTGTATTGAATTGCATAACTCATTAGTGAGATAAATGAGTTTAGCTCAAAAAAAGGTGTTGATTATCCAGAGGCTGCTCACAGGTATAAGTTTCTTCCATCATGGGTCTTTTCAAGACTGCACAGCTCATCATGATGTGAGCACAACACACATACAGAATTCTTTGCATCACATTATCCATCTTCTAAATCTTATGGCAATAATTTTAGTGCTATTTGCAATTACTTTTATAATTTTCATTCCTCTTCTTTAGTTTGATTGATACTGCATTTTTAATTTTCTTTCCTCTTTGTTAAATTGAAATTGAATTTTTTTTGTTTCTTGTGATTTTCTTCAAATTTCTCTTCCTGAACATCGTACTTGGTCACATAAAGATCAGCTGATTCTGAAGATTATATTTTGGCTGTGTTACCAAGGTTGATGTAATGTCCCCCTGCCATTGTCCCAGACCTCAAACATTTGGTTAAATTTTCTCTCCCTTGTCCAGATGAGGAGGGGAGAGACAGGACTTGCTGGACACCTGGCATCCAGCCAGAGACAAGCCACCACATTTTGAAATCAGGCAAATCTTCAAAAGGCATCGCTAAGATCTACATCAGTGGGCATGTCAGAAATCTTAAAATTGTTTCATTATTCTGTAGGGTCCAGAAGTGGTTGAATTATTCCTTTTGAAAATCTAGGCAAAATGTGATTTACAATATCCTGTAATTTTTATCAAGGAAGTATTTCAAAGAGAGAAGATTTCTCTAGTCAGGAAAGGGGGCTGCTCTGCAGATGTGTGGAACAGAGTGATTCTATGTCCCTCACAAAGACATTTCACCAAGACAAGAGGAGTTCATGTCAGCATAGCAGATCTGAGGCCTCCTCAAAGTTTTCAGAAGCGATTCTAAATTTACATCAGTATAAATGACTAATTCTTGTCTTGTAATGAGGTGGTATTAGCAGGAATTCATGCAAAGTCATATGAGTTGAAAATATTTTAAAAGCCCTAATCTTTGAATTGGCTGGAAATATTGCTCATAGCCCCATGGTTTTAGTGTCAGAAAGCATGGAAAAATATTTCCAATGGACATGGTAGATCCCATCACAAATGTACAGAAATAAATTTTGCATTTCAATACAAATTCCCAAGCTATGCCTTAAACAGAGCTGAGTTCATAGCACCCAGAGATTAAAGCTGGTTTCAGGACTGAGCCTTGAATTTTATACTGTTTTAATTGACTATTTAATAAATTGGACATTATAATTGTTTGGGAAACTAAATTGTAATTACTTCATTATCTAAGCCTTTTCTAATAATGGAAATTGTAATCCTAAATCACCTGATTTTTCTTGAAAGTTTTGCCAAGTCCTTCAATAGCTGAAGAAATGTGGGGGACGTTAGGTGAGACTTCTAATTGCCCGTGTCTTCGACATAGTTTTGGAAGCCACCCGTGCCTTTGACATGGCCACTCTGTTGCACTCTGAGAAAAGGAGAAATAGTTTTCTGCTGCTTTTGGGAAGGAACAGTATCTGTAGCTGTCTTGGCAAGAGAGCTCTTGGCTCTTCTGCCATTCTGAAGAACGACCATACTGCAAGTTTGTACTTTCTTCAGTCCATCAGGATATAAATAAGCTAACTTCATAGTTGATATTTCAAACTGTGTATTCAAATTTTCTTCTTTCTATTTTTGGCCTGTGTATGCAAATATTCCCTTTTTTATTTCTTTTCTTAAAATAATCTTATTCTCATGCAACTACCATATGATTCTTGAGGGATGTTAGAATCCCAAATGTATATGTTGGGCTCTTTTGTAGGGGAATAATTTGATTTTTATTATTTAGAACAAACTTTGTTTTTTTAAAAATTATGTTTAGATGTCCAGAAGTGGAAGGCTGTTGGTGTGTTTTTGAAATAAGGAGGTCAAAATCACTTATCAGAATTTGAGGTTCACTGACATGACTTGTTTTCAAATCTAATCAAATGAAACAACAGTACGAGTAAAGAAGTTATATTGTTGTGCTGGTGAAGTGACTAAAGATATTTCTCTATCATTCCAGGGCAGCAGTAGAATGACACTTCTTCTAATTACTAGTGGCACAGAGAAAGGAAAATACACATCTGCAATTTTCTTCCTTAGTTATATGGATTTCCAACATGTCACACAGATGATCAGTGAAAATGCTGGTGTTCAGTAATTATATTCAGCATTTCAAGGGTTTGCACAGATATGTTAATAATCCCATTAATCTTCTTCCTTTATATGGAAATCTGCAGCCCAGATGTTGCATCATTTGCAAATCTTGCAATTAAAACATTTTATAACTTGCGGTTATGCAGAGGGGCAGTAGACTGGAAAATGGGTAAAATTGCTTGGCTAGGGCATTACCATGGCAACACACTGACCTCTGTTCAATTAGTTACAACTGAAGATCCAGCTATTAATTATAATGGTCAGAAAAGGATATAATCTGAATCTCCTTTTACCTTTTTAATATGGACATTTCTTACTTGCCATAAATCTCTGACTTTAAGAGACAAAGCTCCAGACCTAAAGCATTAAAAGTGATAGTGCTGAAATACTGATGGAAAGTGGAGGACAGTAAAGCAATCTCATCTATCAGCTGTAGTCAAGGTACTACTTTAACTTTTTGTAGTCTAAGCATTCTGTCAGGCAAGCTTCAAAGTGAATATTCGTTATTGCTCATTTTAGCTATTGAAATCTACATTATATGTGCCAGCAATTATCTCTCACTTTAGAAAGCTGCTGTTAATTAGGGCCAAACTAATCACCATGGGTCTTGTGGAAACAGATAGATGCCTCTTTTTGACAGAGTTTTACATTTTGCTGTAGCAAAGTTATTATTTTCTTGGCAAGCTATCAAAGATGAGTTATCTGTTAATTATAGAAGGCTCTCCACTTTCTGACACAGGAGCAGTCCATGTACAGACAGACAGCAGCACTCTGGATGGACAGAAAATTCTTTGGAGTAGGTTTTTAGGGGGGAGCTTGTGCAAACTACAGTGCTTTCCCACATCCCATTCACTCCAAAATTGCAAGTCCTCAGCCTGTGAGGTATTGAAAATTTCAGGAAATTTGTGTCCATTTAATTTATTTTCTTTTCAGTTTTCTGTTAACCTCTTCACTGCACTGAGCAAACAGAAGACCAGGTACTCTGCACAGTGACTTCTTCCTTCCCCTTGAAGTACAATGTGTTCAATATTAATTTAATCAATGCTGATGCATTTAGGGGGGTTGAAGTGCTTTCATTCTGGGTTTTTTGGGGGTTTTTTTTGGGTTTTTTTGGGTTTTTGGTGGGTTTTTTGGGGGTGGTTGGTTGGGTTTTGTTTTGGTTTTTTTTAACACTGCCCTGGTAAATACAAAAGAAAGGCAGAGAGTGAGTCATAGGATGGCCTGGGTGGTAATAACATCTTAAAATCATGCTAAACTAGACAAAAGTTTAGCTAAATTCAAGGGCCTGTAAAATATGGAATTCCCCTTGGACTGACTGCCAGCAGTTCTGGATTAGAACCATATAGATTAAAGTGTGCATTTAAATATGTCTCTCTTATGCAATAACCACCAAGAAATCTCACCCCAGAAGGTATTTGTGCATTTCTTACGACAGTCATGCCCTGAACAGATGGCAAGATTGGATTTTGCAGCCATGTGCAGGACCCCAGTATGGAACAAGAGGCAAGGAGCAGTGTGATACCAAATGGTCACTGAAATTATTTTGAGGTGATTCCTATGCAAGATTTGTGAATCTGTGCCACTTAGCCCCCCAAAAAATGCCAGTGAAATCCTCTTAGTAATCATAATTGCTTTGCACCGAGTGATGGGCAATCACATCAAATTCAGATCTCCTTTTTGCACACTGATTATGGAGCTCTGACTGTTTAAGGTTGTGTTTGTTTCCCTCTCTCCTCTGCAGCCCTTTCCTGCAATTCCTCAAGGAATTTATCTATGGAGGTAACCTCACTGCCTAGGTCTACTTTGTAGTTATTTAAGGAAGCATATCAAGACAGAGATGATAAATTGATAAAGAACCTTGTTTATCACAGGCATTCCCTTATGTATTTAACAGAATTCAGTCATTGTATAGTAGATGGATCCAAGATGCAGATCCAGCAGAATCCATTTTTAAACAGTCTTCAGATTATTTGTGATCCAGGAGCGAATACAGACACTGAAACTTTCCATTCTTTTTTTGTTCTCCCCCAAATACATTTTGCAACATAGGCAGGGGATTTTTGGTTTTGTTTTCTATTTTGTTTGTTTTCTTTTGGTTATTTTTTGCCTTTTTAATTCATATTTAACCCCCTCTTCTCCATCAAAACTTGTTCTGTACTCCCTATCAAGATATCTGAACAAAACTCACTCTTGGGAGGTTCTTAGAAATATTTTGATAACATATTCCTTCTTAGTTGTTTTGTTGGTTGGTTTTTTAAAAGTAAATAGTAAAATTGAGAAAAAATTTGCATCTGCTCTGAGAGAAAGACACATATCTATTCCCAAATGTAAGTTACCATGTGTGTGAGGCACTCACATAAAAGAAGAGCTTTAGTCAGTCTGGTGAGATAGGGAGGAATGGGTCTGGGCGTGGAAGTTGGAGAACAGAAAGAACATAAATGTAAAAAACCCCTTTGAGCCACAGTAAGGCCACTTCTCTGCTTTCCACCATAATCTTCATAATTTTCTTTGCAAAAGTACATCTGCACAATTTTCTTTACACTGTGTAGTCTCATACAGTTGCCATTTGACTGCATATGGAGAAGAATTTATGTTCTGGATCACAGCAATAGGTTTCAGAGAGTGGTGTCTGGCAATAAATAAATTTACTATTATTAAATTTCAAGGAGTCTGCAAATTTACCATAATATGTACATTATTTCTGCCTACTGCTTGTTGAATTGAGTTTAATGTTTCCCACTTTTTCCATGATACATATATATATATTCTGGTTGAATTTATTTTCTCCATGTTCCCTAAAACGAGTCTGGGCTATCTGAACACTTGAGGCCCATCTAGTTTACATTTAATCAATACCTTTTTGAGCTTTTAAATGTTTTCCATGATGACCCATTCAGCCATCTGTTCAAAGCCAATAAACCTACCCAGTCTTTGTTTTTCAATGGGTCTTTCTGTAAAACTTGTCTTATACAGGAGAGTAACTGCAACATAGAATGATAGAGGGGTTTGGGTTGGGAGGGACCTTTAAAGACCACCTGGCTTACCCTCCAAGAACAAGATTACTTTGATTTTCCTATAGTAATTCTAAAACAACAACAACAACAAAAAGAATAGATGCAGAAGGTTGGCAGATGAAGAAAAATACAGGATAAACAGAAATATCACTAAAAACCAGTGGCTAAAACTCAGAAGTATAGACAGTTTTGTATAAAGAATGTACATCACAACAGCTATGTGGCCTGATTTATCTCTTTACATCTAGTAAAAATCTAGTTCTGTCTATTTCATTTTTACAGGGTTTCAACTGTATGTAAAGAACATCCCAGTCCATCAAAATAAGGTGCATTTGAGATCCAGGAACAGAATAATGGCTAGGCCCTATAGTTTTCTCACATATCTGCTTCTTATTTATTTTCTGTGACATAATTATATGAGTGTTCACTTCAATAACTTATTGTATTTATATTGTATTTATAAAGAAGGAAGTAGTTGTACTGCTGAATCTTTATATTCTTCATAATTCCTCTGAATTTTTGGTCAGAGTCTTACAGGTAGACTTCAGAGGGTCTGTCTTTTATAGTGAATAGATGAAGAAAATATTGTCATCTGTCCCTGCAGATAAAAGTCATAGCACAGCTTTTTCCATGTGGTTAATTTCCCTCCTTTCCTCCCTTTTCCCCTTTCTCCCCAAACAGAATGGCTTGGTCTCTTCTGCCTGCTGAGAGAGGCTCTTGATCCATGATAGTCCCTCAAATTATCCCTGGGTATTTTCTGGGTGCAGCTGGTTGGCAGAGGGCAAATGAGTGTTAAGAGAGTGTCAGCCATGTGTAGCATGATGTCCTAATGCTGGTTTGTCATCACGGGTGTAGCTAAACAGTTCTATCATCCATATCCACATGGGAGACTGCAGCAGGTACAACCTCTTCTCTAGCCACAGATGAAGTGGCAGGACACTATAAAAGCTGTGTGACAATCCCAGCACAGCCAAAATAGATATATGCTGAATATCCAGAAGGCTTATTATTTCAGGCTCAGGATTGCACTTAAATTTTCACAGGGCTTCTGGTTTCAAGTTGGCTTATGTTCTATTAGCTGAGGAGGCACAGCTCTCTTGCATCTGCCTGGAGAATACCATCTGCTGCTGCCTTGTCATTAACAGATCTAGTAACAATAATCGTGTCTGGTTTTACACAGAGTGAAATCCTCACCCCAGAAACACCTTTTTGGAGTGCTGGTTCAATTCTGTGCAAGCACAGGTGAATGAGTCTCAGAGGCTGAGTTTCGTTAATCAGTGGGAATGTGATGTCATAAAGCAATAAAGTGATTTTTTTCTCTAGCATTTATCACAAGTATATATTAAAAGATGCTTGTATTCAGTGTGGCTACAGGTATATGCATATGCATGCACACATGCCTGCAAACACGTGTGCATAAATGTAAGAAAAGTACATTGGAGAGAGTCTATATTTTAGAACTCCAGACTGTAACACTTGCAGATAAGTTAGTTGAGGACAAGAGTGGTGAAATCACTTTGCCCTGAAGAGAGGGTTTTGGAAGGAACAGAATTCCTTGTGGCATATGGTGGGTGTGCTTTGTAATACCTACATAATACAGTTTGTCCCGTGGCTGCCCCTGTTGCATGATTCATTAGTGTGCAGGAAATAGTCAGAGTTGGCCAATTGCTCAGAAATACTTCAGAACAACTTTTGCTTTCTCTGTCAAGAACATGAGCTTCCATTTTAACTAGCCCTTGGTCCCTGCATAAGGAGAGGAAGGGCTCTTCTTGTAAGCCTGCAGTGGTGGGGTGGGTTCTGGAAGTCTGCAGTTTCAAGTGGTTTCTATCCACAGCTGAGCACTATACAGAAGACAGGAAAAATTAACCAGACACATGCATGTGCATGGGAAAACATTATTAAAATAGACATTATATAATGCTATGCTATAAAACCTCTCCCAATAATTTTGATTTTGTTTTTCCTCCCCCAAACAAATTGAACTTAGGATCTAAAACTTAGGTTATGGCAAAACTAAAATCAGAAGAAAAAGTCAACTTTGTTAGGAAAGGTTGACACGCTGTGACCCAAATGTCTAACCTGATATTTCTCTCATGGCTAGTAGTCACCCTACAGGCATTATCAAGGCAATTTAAACTACTGTATATCTAATTTGCACTGACATAATTAGAGCATTAGTAAGCTTGACTATCTAGTCATTTTAAGTCATCATTTATGTACAAGATGAAGTAAGAGCTGTATGAAGGCTCTGACACTTTAAGGCGTGATAAACTAGAAGTTAATTTTTTTAGAACATTTCAATTTACATAAAACGTTCTCCTTTTCATTTTTTTTAGCCTGTGCTCCAGACATCCCTACAATATGATCCCATGTCTGCTGAAGCTTTGACATTGTAGCATTGTAAAGTGAACCAAAAAGACAACACCGAGCACAGAGCTGTGTTTGGCATACAAAATAGTCTAGCAAGCTAGATCAAACTGCCACACATCATTCCCTGTACATCAGTAGACGTTTCTTAGTCCCATCAATAGTTTACTGACCTGTGCTGTGATAACATTTCCATCTCTGGAGTGCACATTTTGCCAGTACATTTTCTGGGGGAGGGGGGGATGACGCTTATCCTGCTTGTCGGTGCGTGCCGGGGGTATCGATTGGGCACAGAGCTCTCCTCTGCTGACTGATTGCCACCCCTCGTGCCTGCACAGTCTCTGAACTTTGTTGTAGCTGGATAAATGGAACAGTTTCCAGTGAGATCAGGCAGGTCTCAGGAAAACAAACATCAGCCAAATTGAACAAAAAAATATATATATATAAATAATGAAAGAAGTCCTTGACATTGCCACAGTGCACTCGATAGTCACAGACAGGCTTAGTTCTGTTGCAGGCTATTTGACTAAGAATGTAAAAGGCTGTTTGAGACAATAAAAATTTAAACATCTTGTCAGACACTTCCTTCCAGAACAACTGTCCTTCCTGCTAGCTTCAGGTTAACACTGAAAGTGAAAGGTCAGAATACCAATTAACTTATCTTCCTGACAAAAACCCCACTCAGTTCAGGAATGTTATGTAGCTCAATATTTTATTAACGTAGGAAAACTTTGATCTCCATTTACTTTCTGAACCTACACTGATTTTTCTTTAAATTATTTTATTAATTATTCATATAATTGGAAATCAGTAATCAGTTGGAAATAAAGATTTCTGGACTTTATTTTTGTCACATCTTCATTATAAAAGGTGACCCAACGCAACGTGAACTGTTAGCCATTAAAGCCAGTCTGCTTTTTTTATTTTGATTTGGTGACTGAAAAGATTTTTGTAATATTGTACACTAACAAGTTATAGGAAAAATAATTCAACATTGTACAGTATCATATTCTGAGATTAATTTTCTGAATTAATAGTAATTTACAAGTTCCCAAAAAAGTTAGCAGGGAGACTGAAGATCTATGAACATGCGAAAACACAGCTTGGTTATGTGAAAGTAAAGTGTTTGGATATTCTTTGCCCTTCAGCTGGAAGTTTTCCAAAGGTTCCTAGTGGAATCTTGTACATAATATCAGTAATCATTCCTCTGAGGTTTTCCTTACTCTTCACTTTTTCTTGTATGTTCTCCTCTCGTATGGATATCTAGGGCCTGTTGAAGGTCCCTGACTTTGACTATGAAGTCTGTAAATTACTTCACTCCTAAGCTATCTACATTCTTGGACACATTCCTGATTTGGGGGAAATTATTTTTGTTTCTGGGGTTTTTTGGCACTCATTGGCTAACTTTTTCAGGAATAAGAAATGCTTTAACCAAATCACTTCATGTTTTGTACTGAAAGAAAAGATTTTTTCCTGGTTCTCTTCCATGCAACACAGGATACCTACACCCATCATGCTGCAAACCCACGGGATTGCCAGTATGGAAGTGCTCTGTCAACCATTTCAGCCTTCTCAGGCAGAAAGGGGTACCTGAACACACTCTCAGTAGATGACCACTGCTTCTTAATAACGATTGTCCAATAATCCATTCAGCGTGGCAGCCTTAGAGTCTTAAATTCTGTCTTTAAACAGTTTGGGGATTTTTTGGCATGGATTTGGCTGTTCTCATGGATAAACCAACAGCCAAGATGTAGCTGAAGCCAAGGGCCCTTGAGCTGCTCCACACTGGTTTCTCAGGCACAGCCTTACAACTGGGTGTAAGGCTTCAAGTACAAAACACATTGCAACCATAAGGAGAAAAAAGAAAATCCTAAAACTTTCAGGAGGATATCGCTCTTTATTCACTTCATCTATTTTTAGCCTGCCTTCTCCTCTTCCCCAGAAGACACAAGTGCAAGTGGCATTCCCTGCCATGCACACAAGCTCTTTGGAAATGTCCTATGGGGAAAAACATGCAGGCAAACTCTCCACTTGGTTCCTTAGGGATACATGATCAGTGAAGCTCAGCCTGTTTTGCTATGGCAGGCTTCTTTTTTGTTCAGCTTCTCAGCTACCAGCCGTCCCTTGGCCTTCCAAAAAGATGATTTAACTGTGAGACCTATCATGGACTTTAAGCTGTTTTGATGGGATGAGTAGAGCTGTTGGAGAAGGGCTTTGAGTCATTCCTCAGAAACTGCTCTTATGTAGACAAGCTGTGTCCGGATAAATATCTGAACTGAGATTCCAAGGCTGAAATGGCTGAGCTGGAACAGAGAATCCAAGATTACCCCTAAAAAGGGGCAGTTCCACATCACGTGAAGTAGAATTTCATTGCCCTTGTGTCTCTCTCATTTGAATGAGTTATCCCCACTACAAAAATATTGTTACATACAACTGAAATTCTGTTGTCCTCTATTTATAGACCTCTTGAACTACTTAAAGCATTTAACCTCATGTTTAAAGAGTTTAGGACTGGATTGGAATATCAAATGAAGTTCTTTGCCATTAGACAGAAACATTCATGTTTAATTAGAATTCACAGATAACTAGAAACATACAAATATCATCCATTCACAATGCTCAAGGTGTTGGGGAATTAAGGTGTGATTTAATCCTTTGTGAACTTCCTGCTGTCTTCTTTGCAAAACAATTAATGCTATCTTTTTGCTTGCTCATTCACCAGAAGATGTCTTTGTACACCTAGTGTCGGATCATATTTTATCAAAACTGATTATTTTTTTATACACTGAATTAGATAGTTGGTTTCTGAGAGTTGATTGCCTAAACAGGCAAGAACAAAGATTATTTTGTCTCATTGGTGAAGTGTGATGTGTTCTTTGCCCTTCTAGTGGAATTTCTTAGTTATATAGCTTGTAATTGTCTCCCTTTATTTTATTTTTTGATTAAACTGTGACATTTATGAACAAAGACTTTGGTTTCATCTCTCTACAGCTTGCTTTCTAGGGAATTCACTCTATTCTTTAAACTCTGTTTTCAAGAAGATATAAAATATGCATATATTCTCTGACAAATCAGTGTTCAATTGCAAAAGCTATCTTAGTAACCAAGTGATGGATTGGCTCCATGAAAGAACTGAACTAGATAAAATGACAAGAACTTATGCAAATTTTTTTTTTTTTTAAATAAAGGGTCTTTTTTTGAAACAATAAAAATCTTTATCTGAAAATGTAACGTGCCCTTAGGACGTGATACTGGATATTGCTATATGATTTAAATTTCAGAATGACAGGATAATTAATGCAATAACTCCTTCCTCATGAACAGCTCCAAAGGTATGAGGAAGTGTTTATAAGACAAATGTATTTCCATCATCTTTATTACTGTAGGACAAATACAGGGTTGATATATTTAGGAAGAATTTATTTTCTTTGCTGTCACAAAAAATATAGTAGAGTAATTATTAGCATTTCCTTATTATTTGTAGTGAAAACTACACCTGTTGGCACAGTTGGACAGCATTACTTAAAAAAAAAAATTGCTTTAGTGTTCTGGCTCTGTTGCACTTAATTACATTATTATTTCCTAGACAAGAGTCATCAGTAAGGACCCTGTGGTACTTAGGGCTTTGAATAGCTACAGCAACATCAGAACCTGGTTTATGGTTGCTTGGTTTCCAGCAGGGGCAAGCATTTACTGAGCAGGGTGTAATTTCTGGTTTGGAAAAGGGGTTGAAGCAAACATGGTTTCAGGTTCTGTCTGAATTCATTGAGTACTTTAATGTAGTCAAGAGATGGAAAAGCATAGGGGGAAAAAGCATGCATCACATTAATTTCACTCTTTCTTAGGTGAAACTTAGAGTTTTTTCTTTATTTACTTGTTCCAAATGATGTTCTTGAAAATAATCCAAGTACAGTTTTCCTACCTCTAAAAGTGAGGTCAACAGAAAAGGTGCAAATTCAGGCAGGTTTCTTCATTTACCTTTGAAGCAGAAATAGTATTTATTTCCAAGTACAAGCACAGGTAAGCAAACCTGACTTGTGGGATGTGCATTCTGGTGCTGTTTTGGTCTTTTTTCTTTTTAAAATTTCCCTCAGGATTTTGAAATATTTTCCCAATATCAACTTGGAAAATCCCAAACCAGCAAGTTGACAACACATATTCCCCTGTGAGTGTCTGCAGCTGCCCCTGGTGAAGTTCTGCCTTCTAGTCTGGGAGCAAACTGTGGTTTTAAGCTTTTTAGGAACTCCACCAGCTGTGATTGCACAGCTGCAGTTGTAGCATAGGTGTGATGGATTCCTCCTAGCAGGGGAGGCAGAGCTGGATAGGACACTGCAGCACACTCTTATCAGCTGCCAACACACTGGAACCTAGCAGAAGCTGGCAACCCAGATATGAGCAAAAAGTAGTTTTCACTATGACTTGGTAAGAGGAAACAAGAATTTCAAATTCCAAGTAGAGCTTCTGGGGTGGCTGACTGCCTGGAAAATGAGCTAAACCCCTGCATGTGTCAGGTGCTTTGGCCTGGCCTTCTCTCTGGATATCCCTCTAAGCTCTTGTGGGTCCAGAGTGGATGTGACAGATGGTTTAGACTGTGGTACCAAACTCGTTCCAGAAAAACCTTCCTTGCCAAAGGCCCAGTCGGCTCAGTTCTCTAGGTAGCTACTGCCTCTCTTCGGAAACACGTAAATAACTTGCAAATTTGGAAATTCAATGTAATACATGCAGCAGGCTTGCAAAGATTTTCAGGTTTTTATTTTAATTTACAGATTGTGCTGATAAGCATTAATTAAAATATTGCAATTCGTACAAGGCATCAATTCTGCTCTCTTAAGATGTTTTTTGCTCAAGAAAGCTCAAATTGGATGCAGCAGCATCTGTTTTTCAGTTCTGCTTTCATCTAATTTTACAGCTGGATTGTCTGAGCCACAAGAAGGTCAAATGATTTGCCCTGACTCTGCCTATGAATTTATGGCATATGTTTGACAATCAGAGCCCATATGTTTGCCAAAAGCGTGTTAAACATTTTAAATGTATGGTTTGAAACAATGCCTTTTGTACTAGGAAAAGGTATGGCTAATAAAGTGATTTTGTTGTTATTGTTCAAATTACTAAATTAACAGGAATAAGCAGATACCACTAATTGTTCAGACTTTTACTGACAGTAAAAAGTTGACTGATATTTTATTATTTCTACTGTCAGCTTAGGAAAAGTATCTGTATTTTTATTATTATTTATGGCAGATTTTACTGCAGAGCACAAAAAAAGAATCAATTTACTTCACTTGTAGCCATTGTATTTTGAATGCAAACCCAGCACAATTCTACATGGTGAAAACAACTGTGAAATAATTCACATTTCATAGTGTTGCTTTTGGGAACCTTCTTTACACACAAAAAGTGGACAACATGGCAGAATATTTATTTAACACTTTCTTTCTTTCTTCCTTTTTCTTTTTTTGCTTTTTCTCTGCTTTGTTTTTTTGTTTATGCTTTTTTTTGGGGGGGGGGGGGGGGGGG
>VZRH01007515.1:1703800-1758919 GCA_013397555.1 Urocynchramus pylzowi
TTTTTGGGAGGTTTTTGGGTTGTTTTTTGGTTTTTGGGTTTTTTGGGGGGGTTTTGGTGGGGTTTTTTGTTTGGGTTTTTTTTGTTTGTTTGTTTGTTTTGTTTTTTGTTTTTGGTTTTTTGGGGTTTTTTGGGGTTTTTTTGTTTGGTTTTTTGGGGTTTTTTCCCCTTCCCCAGTGGGTTTTGGCTGGGGCAGAATTTATTTTCTTCCCATTGGCTTGTATGGGGCTGTGTTTTGGATTTGTGCTGGATACAGGGTTGATAATATAGCAATGTTTCTGTTATTGCTGGGCAGGGCTTGCACAGAGCCAAGGCCTTCTCTGCTTTTTGTGTTGCCATGCTGTATGGCAGGTTGGGAGGAGACAGCCAGGACAGGTGACCCAATACTGACCAAAGGGACATTGCAGACCATATGGCATCAGGCTTACTGTATAAACTGGGGGGAAGAAGGAGGAAGGGTGTGACGTTTGCAGTGATGCCGTTTGTCTTCTCATGCCCATGGGAAGCAGTGAATGAATTCCTTGTTTTGCTTTGCTTGTGTGTGCATGGCTTCTACTTTCCCTGTTAAAGTGTCTTGATCTCAACCCATGAGTTATTTTACCCTTCTGATTCTCTCCCCCATCTCACTGGTGGGGGAGTGAGCCAGTGCTTATGTGGGGCGTGGCTGCTGGCCGGCGTTAAACCACAACAGTGAAGAAGAGTAGAAAAGTGCAAAAGAGTATTTCCAGCTATCAAATTTAGTCTGAGAATTAATTAATCCACAACTGTTTTGCATTTATTACATAAAATTTACCTTATTAACTGGGCATGGGGAGAACCTTGCTGCCTACCCAAGGTCACTGTGGGGATCGGGTAACATGGGGTCCATGGTGCTGGTGGTGACATCCTTACCTGGTGTGCTGAGAAGCAGCAATGATCTGATGCCAGCTGGGAATGATTTAAGCTAAAATCCAGGCATCCTGATCAGATGGAGCTTGGGTTAGCCTAGACAACTTGTTCTGGGCAACACTTCATTATCTCAAGAATTATGACAGTAGTGGTGCTGAGCTTTACCTTTCCATAGATATCATTGGCTTAGATTTGCATAGTTTATACTCACTTATGTACACAGGATTTTTTTTTTTTTCAGATTACTGGAAAGCTATTGCATGGATTGCACTCTCTAAGAAATTCAATTTCCCATTAGTTTCAAAAGTGTCCTCAAGCCATTTTAGCATGGCTCCCTTTTTGGAATAACTCATTTTCCAGCAAGTTGAATGGGACAACTTCCCCAGTGTTCAGTAGATGTCTGTTCTGGCCTTGTCCCCATTTCCCTTTGGCCTGAAGACCAGTGGCTTAGGGAGGATGTTTTAAAGTGCTCTCTCAGTGTATTTGGTGCTACTGAGAAGTGGTTCACAAAGTCAGACTTACTGGTGTCGATGGTGTCGATCATTGTATAGTAAAATACCTCCTGGCTCCCAAAGGAATATTACTGTAAGGATTTGGAAGGCTCTACTGTGGTCAGCCTGGTGCCTTAGGCTGTGTTCTGCTCTGCTGGGATTGAAGGTCTGGCTGAAAATGGGTGTGCCTAATGGTTTCATTCAAAGAAGAGCCATTTAGCTTGTTGTCTTCTATTCATCTTTGTGGAGGCCATTGGCAGTCTGTAATTTTATAATTTTAAATTTCTCTCCACAAAAGAACATTCTAAGTAGCTCCAAAATGCTCAGTAAATTGCCCCTAAAGCTTCCAAGGGCAGTGAGGCTGTACAGACCTGGAGGGGTGCAGGGATTGGAGCTCTGTACGTTCTTGGCTGTCAAACATGCTTATCTTGCCTCAATGGAAAACACAAAACTCTTGCACTTCTAATTAGAAGTATAAACCCAATGTGGTTTTATTTTTGTGCTGCGACCCTCCCATTGTCTGGGTTTTTTTTTTTATTTTGTTTTTATTAAAGTTTTCAGGCTTTTAATTCTGTTCAGCCCTTTTCTAAAAAAAGCAACAATTGTTGCTAAAATTGAGTCTATTTTTCAACAGATGAATGCTACTCTAAAACAGTTATAAGGAAAACTTTTATTTCCTGTTTTTCTTTCTTCAGGTAATCTGTCACCTCGTGTATTCTTCAGAAACCCTTAAATTCCATCTAAGTACTGGTTAGTCAGTTTGATAATTTAGTATTTTATGAAACTGTAGCCTCATTTTGATACTTTAGGGGACTCACACTTATTTAGTAAGAACACTGTCACTCAGAATATTCAGGATTCCACTTTGTCTCATGATCTTGAAATTCACATTTATATGGTGATTTTAAAAAAACTTACCGCAGAATGCTTTCCAGTTTTGCTTTCAAAAATGTTGGCAATTTCCTAGCAATACCAAGTCAGGTTTATTAATTATTTTACTGGAAGGTTTTCCAGTTAAAAAAAAAAAAAAAAAAAAAAAAAAAAAAAAGAAGCAATATCATCTTGTATGTTGGGCTAATCATACTTTTTTGAACTCTAAAAGATGTATATTTAAATGCAAATCCTTTGAAATCAAGTGCCTTACACAGGCTGGTCTTTCAAAGGAAGCTGTTGAAGATGCTGAGAGTACACTTCTAAAAGCTCTCCAGGAAGTTTAACTTATGGTAATCTTACAAAAAATTTCTGTTTGAAGGTGATTTTGGGTCACTTGGTGAGGATGGAGCTATTTTGAGATATTTGCTTTTTAACCTGCTTGACATGAAGATGTGGAGTGTGGCATTGCTTTGATAGCAGGGCAAAAGAATGTCTCTGTAACACCTGCTGATCTCACACTGTTCCCTTCAGCTATCTCTGTGTATTTAAAATACAGTGTTTTTCAAAGAGTAGGCTCTGTTTTTTAGCAAAATCTATCCTATTATATAGAAAATAGCTATACCACACAACAAATCTAGCCACTTTACATGCTTGTGGACTCTTGAAATGATAAACAAGACTGACATTAAATGTTTCAGGCAATTTTAAAAAATAACACCAGTATATGCTTTTTTTCAGATCACACTATTAAAAAAAAAAAAATGAGAGCCACATTACTTTTTTTAAATTACAATGTAGCTATTACAAACTTAGTTATATTAAGCAAATTGAATGGTTTGGATTTAGAGATGAGGGAAGAGCTTATCATAGGAGTTGCAGTTCTTTAATTCCAAGAGCCAGAGCAATTGATATACAGACTCCATTTAAATAGAAATTATGAGATGGATAAAATGAGTAGAATGGAAGGATTTCCTTTCCACTTATCCATTTCTAATAAGTACATGTTTTGACAGCAGTAATGCTGGCTTTAATAGTTAATGTTACATGAAACTTCCATTTTATTTATGTGGCTTTTCTCACTACATTGAGGAGCCTCTGAGATGCCAGATAGAACAAGGATCTATGCTGGAATAAATCAAGATGGATATGGAAAATTTGTTTTAATACTCTTGTGAGAAAATCCCTAAAAGTGTTCTTTTCCTGCAGTCCCCATGAGCTTTCCTTCAAGCTTTTCTCCTGCCAATTCTTCAAATCTTTTCTCTGAAAGATCCCAAGTGCTAATCTCAAACCAGAGATCACTTCATTTTTCTTGGCAAACCTTGCCTTTCTTCTTTTTTTTTTTTTTTTTATTTTTTTTTCCTAATGGGCTACACATCTGAGCAATAAAAGGGAGTTGTAGAAAGGCTAGGCAACATTTCTGACACTGGGCATCATATTCTTTTTCTGGAAATGTAATTTCTAGTTTGCTGCCTAAAAACAGACCCAGTGGATTTGGGCTGTGCCTGAGCACTCTTTGAACCTGCCAACACCCCTCCAGTAGCACTGCAGCAAATATTCTCCTTATAGCAGAGCAATCAGCATCTGTGGGTGCACTGTAAAACCCAGTAGCACACTTAATCCAGCAGATCCTTTGTCTGCATAACTAAGCATATGACACAAAGAAAACCTGTGTGCCAGAGCAGCTCTCCAGGAATCTAAGATGCACTGAAGTGCTCAGCTGCCTGTGGTGAATCTCTCTGCTCAGTCACCTTTTATCTCTTGTTTGTGATCCTCAAGGAAAACCTAAAAACCTTATTCCTTGGGAATTCGCAACACAATACCAAAAAATCATGGCTTCAATTTTACAGGTTTTGGGTTAGCTATTTTTCATGTTTATTTGTTTTAATGGCATATAAATATCTTTTATTTCTTTCTTTCCCAAACATAGTCTGATTTTATTCCCTTTCTTTGTCTTGCCAACCTCTTCCTCACCTCTCCCTTGCCAAAGATCTTCTGTAAGACAACTTTTGTCTTCCATCAGAGCACTGACCTTTTTATTTTAAGAATGAGAAAACCAACAGACATTTAACCAAGTGCTAAGTAGTTGCTGCCAGAGGAGAACCCTTTCTCTTAAGGCAGCTGCAACAAAGAAGGCCAGAAAAATTTGCTGTTGCATGCTGGATGATGGGGTATTTCTAACACATATAGGCACAGGTGGCAGAGATTTCTCTTAAAAATCTGCAGATTAGCACAGGCCATCTGATTTGAAAGAAGGATGTGTTGAACATGTGCATTCACTATGATTTTTCTGCAAAAGGAATGAACAATTTTATTTTTATTCATGCTTATGAGGCATTAAGAAATAGTCTCATGGGTAAACTCTTTAACTCTTAACAAGTAGTGTGAGAAGGGGTACCCTGAATATGTGCATTGGAGGGACATGTGCCCTGCCACAGGAGTCTACTCTGGAACTACTCATTCCAGCCTAAGGGAAATCAGTTACAAATACACAACCCAAATTAATTCACAATGGTTTAACATCCCCTTCCAGCCAGATGCTTAGAGTCACTGCTTTTTCATCCCAGACACTTGAATTTCACTGGTGCTACCACCCAACTTCTTCACATAAACCATAATGAGATACCTATTTTCCCAAGGAAAAGGCAAAGAATCGTCTTCTAGGGCTCTTTAATGAGTCTCTGTGACTTATTTTCAGAACACTTTAATACTTCTGCCTTGTCAGTCTCTGAAAATGAGTGGTAATTAACCTTCTGGGTTGGCAGGAAATTGCCATATTGATCATCTCTGGAAACATCAGATACAGAAAGAAATGTTTATGTGCCTTGTTGGGGGTTTGAGGGGGTTATTTTCTGGTTTTTACCTTGAAGAAATAACACTGGGGCAAACAGAGACAAACAAAGCATATTGCTACTGATTTAGACATTTAGAAATGTCTTTTATTACCACTAGTGCAAATCCAATAAAAACTCCTGAAAGAAGATAATACTGCTTTTGAGTAAGACCACTTAAGGCTTGGCTGTAAAGGAAATATTGCTCTTTAAAAATGTAAAACAAATCCTTCTAACAGGACTTTTCATGTTAATCTGTCTCTAAATAAAAGATGATGAGATATTTAAAGAGTTTGAGTTCACTTTAAATGCATAATTCAGGAGTGAATGTTGGAAAGGGAGGAAAAATGTAAAAGGCTTTAGAGGAATATATCTGTGATTCTATATGGTTTGTCTGGAAAGTTTAATTGGTGCAGAGGAACTGAAATGTAACCAGGGAAATAGTTTGGATTATACTGATTTTAAGGTCTTAAAAAATTACCAACTCTTCAGAAATGCTTCCAGTATATAACAGCCCATATTTCAGGATTTGCTGCCCTGTGATATGCAAAAAAGATTATAGTAGCATGAGCTAAAGCAGCTGATGCTTTGTGATGGCCATTCCTGGTGTCATTGCATAATTCTGTAAGCCTGACTTAGTGATGAATTTTAAAAGTCAAATAACCCTGGGTGTCTTCCAGGCTTATGTTGCATATATACCCATATTGCTCTTTGGAATGCAAGAATATATGGAGTAATACCTTATAAAAAAACATTAGAGCCTTGCTATGAGATTAATGGTGGGATTTATTGAGATATTTGAAACCAGAACTGTGCCCATCATTTCTAATGTTTCAAACCAAGGGCATGAGTGATATACATTTTTAGTAGCTGTCACTTCAATGCAGTATTCTTATAATGAGGAAGATGAAAACACTCATATCTTAAGAAAGAGCATGAAAGAATAAAAAATATTAAATCAGTATTTTTGTAATCTAAAGTTGCTTTTCTCAACATCTCAGTCATATTTTTTCATAGGGTGTGCCTTCAGTCACTGATTGTTTTAGGGATGAGATATGTAATAAACAGACATCTTAAAGGGATACATTTTGCTTCTACAGAACTGCAATAAACACAATTTTTTGGCACACTGTTTTCCTGTGGCTGTGGAAAGTTTCAACACCTTATAAAGGACTGTGGCCACTTAGGCTGCACTTCAGTAGATTTGCTCTGATACTGTGCTTTGCCAACTTTTTAGACAAAATTCATCACAGTGGGAATCCTGTTCCTTATTTTGTGCTGACTAGGTTATGCTCCTATTCTTCTTTCTAATAAAGAATTTTTCTGATTTCAGGGAATTACATGAAGCATGTTAGTGTTTTTCTCCTGTGCACTGGGCTATTTTGCCTTTTCTTGGTTGCATGAAGGTACAGCTGTCAGCATATCCCCAGCTATCCTGCAGTTTTTGTGTTGTTCCCAGATCTGTTCCTTCCTTGGTTGCACCAAACTAAGTCAAATTGGAGAAAATTCTCAATAAATGTAAAGTAAAACAATTTCCAGGTTGCTGGTCATTGATGTGTCAATGTCCAGTTATTCTGAGCCATAATTGCAGTAACACTGACCAGAGCATTTGGCAAATGCTTTCATCTTCTATTTGAATACTTGTTTGAGTGTATAATTTTCCAAGTATTTCATTTCTTTAATGTTTTCATTTCTTTAAAGTTTCAATAATATTTCAAATATCAATGGACAGAGGTCATTAGATAGAAGTGTAGTGATTTAGGGTGTCCCTGGAGTTGATGGGCATTACAATCTAAATGGTATATAGGAGATATTTTTTGTGAGAAATCATGAAATTTTAATATAAATGCTGTTTTATACTGCTGTATATAAAACTTACTCTAATACAAGAGGGAGATGGGAGGATTTGATCTGTTATAAATTTATTAAAAATCGCTTGGTTATGGAAGTTTAGTGAGACCCCCCCATTGCCAAAAAAATTGAAACTTAGTATGGTTTAACTTTCCTTTCATCTTCTACAAAGAGAAATTATTCTCTGAATTGTGTAGTTCTAGATTAAATTTTGAACATATGCTTTAGCCCTTTTGTGAGCTATTAAAAAAATTATAATAGAGCAGTATAAATGCAGCTAAGCATTCAGTGACTTGTACTAGAGAGGTTAGCTAGTCTTTCAAAACTTGAAATGAAAGCAAGAATTGGAGAGGAGAAACCATGTGGTGGCTGTCCCATGAGAAGGATGAAGGGACACCTTCAACTACAAAGGGAAAGAAACAAAGCTCACTTTTGGGAAGGGTGGAGGTGATGTGGAATGTGTTTATTTTAAAAAGGAGACGTGAATTAATGGTTAAAAATCCTGATTAAATGAACTTTCTTTATCCTAGACATAGTTTAGTAAGTTTTTCCTTAAGGTTTTAGAACATGACTTGGCATTTGGTTTAAACCTGTAGTTCTCCTTGGAAGTCTTCTCTGGTCCTGTAAATTTCATGTGCTGAAAGAGTATTTATTTGCTTATTTAAACTGAATATGCCTAATAGCTGTCCCTCTTCTTAGAAAGCTGGAACTTACTGAATACCACATTTTCCAAGGCTATCTGTCAGGAAACTGTAAACTGTCTAATGAGCATTATGTTTTGGAACACAAATTTTGTAAAAAGCAGCAGCAGACATGTTAAACAGATTTTTTGGGGTATGATGGATTTTCAGGGTGAAGGATTAAGAAATTTTGCAGTGCATTTAGAGATGTGAATATTATGCCTTGTATAGATTACTGATTCTGCTCCCCCTCCCCCCCCCCATCTCTGGGCTTTGCAGATTAAAACTGCCTGTATAATAGCACATTTCAAAGATCCATATGAAAGTAAGCTTCCATGGAATTCAGTGCTAAAGGCTCAGACTTCAATTTGTAAAGAATTAGCTTTTGTTGCTATGGGAACATATACTTCATTTAGTCCTGAAAGGCAAATATACAAATTTATGATAAAAAATAACACTATTAGTCCACTTGGTGGGGCAGGAGGCACTAGAAATAACTGTGTAATCTGGGCATATAATATCTCCCTGTTGTATACAGCATGAGCACACTGAAAAAAAAAAGTCTCCTTGTCAGTTTATTGCTCCATCATAATCTTTTTTCTATAAGTTCATATTTGTTTGCATTGTAAAATCACAAACTGCACATAAACATGTAGTACAGTCATTATTTGCCTTTATAAGGAATCACTGGGGACATCTATTAATTCTCACATGATTATTTCTTTGCCATTCATAAAGTTTTGTATGAAGCCTAGATCTCAGCACATTATTATTCAGCTAACCAGGAGTAAAGTAGAGAAATTTGTTGTTGCAATTGAACTTATTCCTAGTCACTATTAATATGAGTATGAAAGGGAGTTCTGCTGCTCAATTCTCTCCTTGCTTCTTTGTTTAAGTGGGTTTTGCTGACTGTGAACGAAGTGGTGGCAAATGTCTCACAATTAGACTTTTTTTATCCTTAGAGAGTGACATAACTGTGGAGAGATTTTGACTTTCTCTTGGCTTCTACCTTTCTTTCTCTTGGCTTCTGTCTCCCCATTTTTTTTTTTTAATCTCTATTGTTTCATGGTAGCCTCAGCTTGAAAATTTATATATGTATCATTAAAAATACTCCGCTTTTTAAGCCTGAAGAAGTTATCAAATTAAAGGAAATGCACTTTTTGCATCAAGTTAATGACCCTTATGATATTGGGTGCTATGACCACCATTCCATTTTCTGTGTGACACAAATCTTGTGTGAATTTATTTGCGAATGCTAGGGGTGCAAATTTATGCTGCTTTTCATGTGCAATATTTGTGCAGTTCCATGCAGATATTTATTATCCTGTTTCTCTAAAATTTGATTTGATATTAAGGTTCAAGTGGACATACAAATGTAAAGAGAAATACAATAGAAACTGCAACCATCATGTGATCCCCCAGGGAATTCCTTCAGAGATGCACTTTTTATAATATTTTGATGCAAAAATTCTCTCTAACAATATCTTGGCCTCTTCAGGCCTGCTGTTATTCATGTTGGGGAAGTCTTCTTTTTAGCAAATCCCCAAAAATATCTGCCCTGTCAGGCTATATGTATAAAAAGAGATGTCAAGAAACAACAAAATCAGTAAGAAATGCAGACAAAAAAATTAACATAAAAGTGGGAAGATACAGAGGCTAAGTGATGTCTCAGTTCGTCTCTGCAATGGAGAGGAAGCATGAGCAAAATGCTTCATTTTTCATCTTTTAGGAATCTCTAGCATGATCTGCACTTCTGCTTTTGCTCTAAGCAGTTAACGTTACTTTTGTTGAAATGCTGCCATTATCATTTAATCATCGAGTCTGTAAAGTGCTGTGCCCACTCAGCACAGAGATCATTCCTTGGCCTAGAGACAAACCGTTTAAGCGGTGGTGATGTTTCATTCTTTCAAATAAAATCCTTTTCCAAGAAATGAGCTGGTGAAATGTTTCAGTTAAGAAATATTCCCACAGCATTTTATTTGGCTGTGGGTTGTATGGAAACGACCCCAAAATGTCTGATGTTTCTCTAAGTGACACTAATGTGTTCCACCTCTGTTGCCTCTCCGAAAGTTCACCCATTGAACTGCTGTGCTCAGGTCACACGCAACCCTTCACAGAGGGAAAAAGCAGTAGTTTAGTATTCTGCAGTGAGATATGTCTAAGTTGCATTTTGTAGGCATTATGTCAACTAAATATACATAATGGCAATTGAAATAATGACTTTTTGAGAAACCTGTAAACAAACTCTGTCATCGCTGTGGAAGAGAGATGAACATCTGCTATTTCTCTTCCATTTGCAATCGAGGATACAGTGCTGTGTGAAAGCATTTTACTTCACAGTAGAAGCTTCCTCTGGAAAACAAACCCCCTCCCCATTCCCTCAATTCTTTGCTTTGTAAAGCAGTCTTAGAGCACATGGACTGGGTTCCTTTCAGGGGTCCCAGAAGGTACACAGGGCCAGACTAGAGCTTATCATTGTAAAAGGCTCTCATGGTGCTCACTTTGGGACATCAACTTCTTTGTTCCCTGAATTCTTTCAGCTGACAACCCTGCTTGCTTTTGTAGGCACACCTCATGTCATCTGAGATCTACCCCACCTTTCATCCCCCCAGTCACTCTGTATACCTTTTGTGCCTAATTTTTAAGGAGTTTAAGTTTACCTCCTTTTTGATGTACTTAAAGGAAACCTTTGTTCTTTTAATAAGTGAGATGGGGGAGTGTTGCCTAAACTTAAGTAGATGTTTCGCTTTGAAAGCTCATTTTTCTCTGATATCCAGTTGATTGCTTTAGTAAACCTGACTTTATTCCTCTCAACAGGAAAAATATTCAAGAGTTAGAGATATATCTAGGCATTTGTAAACAGAATGAAGGCTTATCATTTTAGAAAAGTATTAGTGATCGAGAACTTTACAATTAAGAAAGTGAAATGGCTTTTAAGGTCTGGCCTGATTCAAAGGGCTAAATGACTGCTTCTTAGAAAGTCAGCTTTAATAGTGAATTTTTAATTAGCCTCTCATGTCCATGTATGTATAGAAAAAAAAAAATTCATTTGAATGGTAATGGTTTCTCTATACTGTTCTTCCCAACTTTGAAACCTGAATGCCTGTGTTCATTTGCATTTATTCATGAATCACTGAATGAAGAGTGTTCCTGGCACTGCTTTTGAGATGCTTATAAAACATGAAGCTTCATTTTAAATAGTAAAATGGTTTAATGAAACCCATGCTTCACAACTTCACTCAGATACCTGCATTAGCCAGGTGGATGTCTTTTTATTCCTAGTAAATGGTTATGCATAGACTATTTTCATTTCTTCAGAAAGATCAGAAATTGTCTTCAGGTAGAAGCAGTGCTTCATCAGAAGGAACAAGTAGAACCAATAAATGCCTTTCTGAGGTACCTTAGTACCTCCTGCTCTTATGTTTCCTGATGTCCTCAGAAACACCACAAGCTATAGCAAATGCTCTTCCCCTCAGGACCTGGCATTTGTCTATGTTACAGTTCATTTCATATAATATTTGGCAGCAGTATTTAGTATTTATTTGTGTCTTGGCAGCTCCAAGGGATCATGTAGAGAGGAAGACGAGGAATAATGAAAGAGTTGCAGGTACCTTTGTTGGTAAAGGCAAGTTCAGGTCCATGTCTGTACCTAATCTATGTAGAGGTTCATCTTCTGTAGTTCAGATTGGAGGACTATCCCCAGCAGGCTGTGATTTGCCTTTTCTCATGGATGGCAACATATAAATAAAAATAAAAATAAATCTTTGTCTTTAGTAGCAATTGCAAGTCCTGTTGGTTTGATTTGGTTTGGGTTGTTTGGGTTTTTTCGGTTTTTCCTGTGAGTCCACTACTAGTTGGAGTCCAGACAGCTGGGTAGGTTCAGGAGTTGCTCATGTATCCAAGACATTTCTAAGACTCAAGAAAGATAATGATCAAGGGAATTAAAGAAATCATAATTATTATACCATCAGCTAATACTTTATAAAAGCAAGGATTTGTCTTTTTTATAATGCAAGAGAGCATGTGCGATAAGCAACACAAAACCATGGGTGTAGAATTAAGTTGACTAAATCAATCAGATATTTTTCTTCAGAGGTCACTAAATCTGAGCAATTTTTTTTCATGTTCAAAATGTTTGTCTTCTGTTTTCTTCATGTACCCAAGAGCAACATTTCCAGCCAAGCCTCTAAAGATGAAATATCCTAGATTTTACGTATGCTTTCCTTGTAATAACAAATAATCTCAGTACTGAGCCAGAACTTCAGATGGCTTAAATCAACACAGACTTCAATAAAACTGTGTTGATTTACTTTTTTTTTTTTTTTTCTATTAGATGTTTATGTGGAACAAGCCAAGAAAAATTACTGGCCTACAGAAATTCAACACATTACCAAGTTACCAATATGTCAGAGTATTTCTTTGGAGCAGATTCCTCTGATTAGCAATAGGAACTAATTAATTTTACAGCTTTAATTTGTGGTAAATAAAGTGAAAATGACCACTTAGTATAACACTTCCTAAAACCATTTTGTGTGACTAGCACATCAAAGACAAGTCATGTAATGACAAGATTTTTGTTCAAATCCTGGTGTTTGTGTCATATGGGACATGTCTGTACTGGGATATGTCAGTACAATCTAAGATTTTGTTTATTTATCATTTGAATTTGTAGTCTCACTGTTCTTCGTGCTCTGCTTCTTGCACGTCCTGCATGGTCTTTTACAGACATCAAATATGAAAATACTCAATGAAAGCCTGGGTTGGTGTCCCTGAAAAAAGAAAATCACTATCATAGAAGGATATTAAACAGTATCAAAATGAATGGGACCTTAATATTCCCAATGTGTTAAACAGGAAGAGAAATATAAGTATTGGAACTCTCTCGCTGGCTTCTTCAGGAGCATAAGATCACATGTCCATGGTCCAAGTGTAGCTACAAAGGATAGTGCAGTACATGTATAACTTTTCAGGACACCATTAATGTTTGACTTAATTCATGCTTTATTTGTAATTTACCATTCTGAAACTTTTTAGCTACCTCAATTTTGTTTATGCTTTGGTTTTTTGAGCTTAAAATTTTCTCTTGCTTAGAAACTGAAGCATTAACACAAGTAATTTGTTGTTTCCTAAGTTCTACTTTAAATAAAGAGTAACTGATAAAGAAGCAAATTACAACAGCCCCTGGACATATACTAGTAATGATTGTGGGAAGCTGATGTGGCTGAAGGTGTGGTGAAAGGTTTAAAAATGGATAGGAGAAATAAAATCTTACAGATCGGTGTCCTTATGGACCAAAACTGTTGAACTAATGCCTAATTCATCAGTTTCTTTAATGACTTTGTTTCTAATTCTGGAGGGAAGTAGTGTCTTTCAATAAAGAAAGATTAAATATTAGTTGGAGCTGGCATTATTTGTTCATTGTGATGACTGAGGGGAAACCCTGCTTTTTAAAATTTCTTCACCTTACTCTCCCAGGTAATTTGATAACCAGTTCTAACCTCTGCATGTAAAATTATTTTCTTGTGTTTTCACCCCAGAAATTCTGTTCTACTTCATGTAGCAATGCTCAGGTACTTAGAAAAGGAAGCTCTTTCCCTCTGCCCCACTGCCACCACAAAATATTTACATTTAGGGAAAATTAGGTATTCTGAGAGGCCTGTAATTACAGAAGCTGGAGTCTGACAGGTCAGTCAGATTAGCATGCCTAAACAACCTCACTGATCATAAGTGGTCATTAGTTTAGTTTTTCCTCTTATCTGAAAGACAGAGCCTCCTACAGCACAGTTCTCTCTGCTATCAAACCCCATGTTTAGTCTAAGTTTTGTCCTATCTCTTTGTGGTCTAAATAGAAGTTTGTTTTATGAATCAGTTTTGAATTATCTTAAAATAGCATTAATTATATGACTATTACTAATGCTTTCTCATATGGAAGATGATGTTTAGTAAAGTCTCTAGCAAAGAATGTTGGCAAACCGGATATTTCCTGTTTAAATAGCTCTCTGTTTGAAAGAGCTTGCTCAGTTTTCGTTCTTGCTTCCCAGGATTATATTAAACAGACAGTATGTTTGTTAGAGTTGACTTCAAAAGTAATTCGAAATAGTAATAATTGTAGATTTCAGTTATCTGGGTAGTGTCATCCAGTTGAGATCAAATGTTTTCTGTTAAGAGCTGTGGGTTAACAAATGTGGTGTTTCTCTGAAATTGAGTTGGAGACTTTTTTCTGCTTCCTTTCATTTTCCTAATGTCTGGAATTCGGGCTGAATTCATGTCACTTCATTTTTTCCTCCTGCTGTTGTCTCAAGTGGGGAACTCTACTTCTACAACTTGCACAAACTTTTTTGGTGGAGGGTTTGTAAATATGCTGGACTATGCTGACCTTTTCAATAGCCTGTCTCTTGATTGGTAGCCAGTCCACCACTCCCCCACAGGTTAATGAAGCTGTAAATAGCGAGAACTGAAATGGCAAGCCAATCAAAAAGGTCAGAGTAGTATAGCACACCACTACAGCTGACAAAATATATGAGGCATTAAAATTTGGATACTTCATTCCTAGTGACAAAGATTGTAATGAGAGCAGAATAGAAGGCTCCATGGATCCCTTCACATCATAGGGAATGTAATGTGGATGGGAAACGATGCGAGCCTGCCATAGCTGAGCTCCAAAATTAATGTTTTAAATCTCTTCATATATTTCAGGGACCATATAATATCCAAGTTAGGTAAAAACCCGTGTTCCTTACTGTAGGAATACATTTTTCAACATTCCTGCTATTTGTATGCACAAGATGTGCAAATATATTATCTCATACCAATACCATTTTTTGAAGGAGGGTGTAGAGTGGGAAGGGTATGAAATAAAGAACAGGAATAGAAGGCTACTCAGGCTTTATTAGAATATATGAACATGAGAATGTCAGAGCAGACTCAGTCATATGGAATAACTGAATAAACTCTTTCCTACCGTGTTGGTACAGTATCATATTTCTCCAATTATATACATAAATTTTAAACTAATAAAAATCTAGTAAAACACAGAATGATACTGCATGTAACTGCTGCTTTGCTGAATGGCTTGCTGTAGTTAAACATAAAATCATTTTTCAAAAAAATACTCTCTTGAATTTTGTCCCTGTGAGGTAGCACACAAGACTGAAGTCAGGAGAGATTATGGTCATTGAAAATTTTCTTTTAATCCCCAAATTATATTCTGAATATTGCTGCTATTTATTCTTATCTGATGTAGAGACATCTCATCCTGGTGCATTACTCAAGAAGTGTATTCCCCAGGAATTGTATCCCCATTGTTTTGAAATGTTTCCCTGTCATGCTGGCAACCCTTAAAACTTCAGGAGCATAAAATGTTAAGTGTCTTTCCCAAGCAGTTTAAAGCAAATTGATACAAAATTCATGCTCCCTGGTGTAAAGTAATCCTAGCTGGTGAGAGCTCCTTGTTAGAAGGATATGATTGTTTACTATGCCCACGGATTATAATGCAGTTTTGAGTTTGTGAAACTCTCTCTCTTCTACAAAGAGTGGCAGAGTATTTGCTGACAGCGAACTTACAGTAGCTTGGCCCAGTCCTGGGGCTGATTTATGGTAGATATATTGCTCTGTTCTTGCAGTATAAGCATGTACAGTTAAATGTGGCTTTGACAAATGGCTTGGTTTCTCTGGACTCAGAAGGAGCCTCCAACCCCAGCCTGGAGGACCCCTCTACTCCACTGGATTTCCAGGCTGGCGGGATGAGTTACAGGGACCTGTGCCAAGAGGTGCCTTCTGCTGCATTTTATCACTGACTCTAATCCAGCTGTCTGAAACAGTGCCAAGCTAATTAGCTGTTTCAGTGCCTGTTATATCAGGAGCCCAAATAAGCCCAGAGAGGTCACGTTTCGAACGGGAGCGAAGCCTTTTCGTTCATCTCTCTGTTTATGCAGGCCTAAGATGACTCCCATATGGGACAAATCCCAATTAATGCCTCCTATTTAAGCTTGTCCTGACATATTTTAGAATGTTCACCAATTAACAGTAGCATTAAGTTATGAACTACTTTAGGTGAGGGTGGCAGGGGAGACAAAGACCCCTTGTTTTTCTTAAGATTGTCTAATCTTAGTTTGACTTGGCTAGTACAGGAAAACCAAAGAAGAGATCTTCTGAAACTGCATCACAGCATTATTAATCTGTAGGATTTATTATTGCCCAAACTCACTACATATAAACTAAATGTCTGTCCTAATGCATCCCTTACTTTGAAATCCCAAGTGCAACCACTGAGGCTAAGAGCAGGCAGGAAAGAAAAATAATATTATGATGATAAATACAAGGAAAAAGAACAGTGAAAATAAATATTATCATTGGTGAATAGCTGTTTTCTCAGTTATGTAAGCGGAACCTAAACAGCAAGGCAGCTGGCTCACACACATGAGACTATAGATAATGGAATTACAGTGTCTGTCAAGATTTCCATAGTATCTACCTTAAATACCTGCAAAAATGAAAATCACAGCATGCTATTTTTAGCCCATCTCAGTTCATGAAGTCACATGTTGACTATGAAAGCCAAGTCCTTTTCTTCAGTTGCTCAAATTAACTTTCTTTTGCTGGTGTACTTTGTTTAATTCAAATGTTTCACAAAATTACTGAGGAAGAGCAGTTGGACTGTTCCCTGTGTCCTGTTGATGAAGCAAAGAAACCTCAGAGACTAATGATATTTATGGGTATATGCATTACCAGGGGTCTAATTTCATTATTTACATTATTTCAGGAGCATGCTAGTGAAGAATTAGCACCAAAAAAAAAAAAAAAAAATCTGTTTACTTTGGGTCTGGGCCTTTTAAGCCTACCTAGCCATTTTATTTGCTATCTCTTAGAATGACAATGTAAGTGATCATTTAACTTTGGGTATTGTCACTGTAATACCTACATATACTCCATGTGCAATAAACCCCAGTGATGGACGAAAGCTTCACAAGACTTTAGAAAAGTGTGGTCATGAAAACAATCCAAAATACTGGCTGAAAGAATGCAAAACGTGCACTCATTTGGTATCTTTCCTTTTCTTGCAGAGAGTTCCATGGATCACTTAAATTAAAAATTTTACTAAGGTAAGCCTAGAGCTGGTTAATAAAGGCTTGTTTCAGTGCACAGATAGATGGACTTGGTGACAACAGAAAACTGGCACTTCCTAAAGCTTTCTCAGGTGTTGGGGGGGAGAGTAATTTGAGGAACAGATAAATAATAGGAAATGAAAACAAATTTTGATCTACAGAACTTTCAAATATCTACATCTTTGTATTTTTTTCATAAATACCTAATTTGTGGGGTTTGGATTATCAACTTACCCTACTGAAATATTAAAACTTTAAAAGCAGACTTTATGACTTTTTTCCCACCAGTATTCTGGCTTCTTTTTGTTGCAACCTCCTACAACATTCTGGGCACCCTTTTTTGGATGAATCCCAGGACATAGTTGGTTTTCTGGGATGCAAGTGCACATTCCTGAGTAAAGTTGAGCTTCTTGTCAGGGCTTCTCTCAATCTACTCTGCCCAAATTGTCTTTGTCCTTGGGATTGTCGTGTACTGGGGACAGCATGTTGCACTTGGCCTTCATGAGGTTCCATGGGTGCCCCCGTCTGGAGCTTCTCCATGTCCCTCTGGATGGCATCTCATCCCTGCCATGTCAACTGTACTGCTCAGCTTTGTGGCACCTGCAAACTTGCTGAGGGCACATCATCCCACTGTGTCACTGATAAAGATATTAAAGAGTACTGGTCCCAGTTTGGACCTCTGAGGGTCACCACTTGTTACCCATCTCCATATAGACATTGAGCCATTGACCACTACCCTCAGGATGCAATCATCCAACCAATTTCTCACCCACCAAATAGTTCGTCCATCAAATCCATGTCCCTCCAATTTAGATGTTGTGGAGGACTGTGTCAAAGGCTTTATAGAAGATAAACAACATTCATAGCTCTTCCCTTGTCCACAAGGTAAGAGGTAGACATCATAAAAGGACACTGGATTGTTCAGGTGGGACTTGCTCTTGGTAAAAAGTGTCCTGTAAAACTGTCTTGAATCACCTCCATGTTCTCCATGTGCCTCAGCACAGCTTCTAATAGGAACTGTTCCACAATGTTCTCAGACATACAGGTGAGGCTGAAAAAGCAGTAGTTCCCAGGATATTCCTTCATAACCCTTTTTTTTTTTTTTAAATGGGTGTAGCATTTTCCTTTTTCTTGTCAATGGGGACTTCCCCTGAATGGTATTTTTTTAATAGAGGTTGACAGTGAAAATTGAGGAGGAAAAAGTAGTTGAGCAACTCAGTCTTCTCATCTGCATTTGCCAGTTTGCCAGCTTTCCTCATCCAAAGAGAACACCTTCTCTGACCTTCCCTTTCTGGCTCACACACCTGTAGAAGCCCTTTTTATTAGTCTTTGCATCTTTTGCCAAATTCAGCTCTATCCATACTTTGTCTTCCCTGATCCCATCCTTAGACAACTGGGCTGTGCCCCTGCACTCCTCCTATGGTGTTCCTCCTTCCACTGCCTGTGCTCTTCCTTTTTGCCTTTTAGTTTGACCAGCAGGTTTTTTCTCA
Organism: Urocynchramus pylzowi; assembly: GCA_013397555.1. Taxonomy (NCBI): domain Eukaryota; kingdom Metazoa; phylum Chordata; class Aves; order Passeriformes; family Fringillidae; genus Urocynchramus; species Urocynchramus pylzowi. The sequence continues at coordinate 1,722,005 of VZRH01007515.1, forward strand.
TCTGTGCCAGTCTCTTGTCTTCCTTTCCTGATTTCTTACTCCAGGGGATTGAGAGTTCTTGCATGCTATGAAAAATATCTTAAAGTTTTTCTAGTTCTGTTCTGTTCCATAGTCCCTGAAGGATGTTTCCCAGGGGATCCTACTGTCTAACTCCTTGAGGAGCTGGAAGTTTGCTTTCCTCAAATTCAAAGCTGTGACTTTAGTTTTTGCCTGACCCTTAGAACTGCAAACTCCAGTTGCTTACACATAATATACACTAGGGTCTATTATTGGTTCTGGATAACTGAAGGTGCTGCTTGGATGCTCTGTAAGAAAGAGACAATCAGAAATCCTGATCTAGGAATTGTTTTTGCTGCACCTGTAGCTGCTGCCATGCTCTGCCCTTCCTGCTCCTCTAGTCATTAAATGCTCTGAGAGCTTGTTTCCTATCTCTGTGCAGTTGTCTGGTGATGAGGGTGTTTCTTCTAAGCCTGGACTTCTCTTCATATTTTTCTAAACCTTGAGTAAGCCTAAGGTGTATTATGTAACTTTGTGAATAAATGGTTAATGGTTTTTAATAATAAGCCCAAAATTAAGGAGTTTTACAAGAGAAGAAAAGACTCTACAACTGACCACTAGTTTGATATCATTCTCCACACTGATATGTAGGGCAGAGCCTTGTTCCCAGCTCAGAAATTTGATGGGGGGCTAAAAAAAATGTAGCTGAATGTCAACAGTTTTGCCTGTATAGCAAAACGGATTAAATGGCTACAAAACCTGCAAATTAACAAAAGAATATGTAGCTGCTTTAAAAAAAATCAGTTGTCATATGTAGGTTTGAAAGTGCAGCTGAACACATTATGAGGTATCACAACTCAGACAAAACAATTTCTTCCTCAGAGAGGGATTGCTGCTTCAGTCAGACATGGCATTACAGAAGGTTATCACCACAGCTAGTCAAACTGTACTGAGCCATTCCACCTTTTTATGGAAAAAGAAGATAAATCAGAGCACTGTGGGCATTGCTGAAGCCATGTAAGCACAAACATGGTTTGTACCATGACCACAGAAAAAGTATAACATTGCAAGCACAAGGCCATCAGGTGAAACTGCATCTCTTGCATCTCTGCCATCATAGAACACAGCATGCTGCAAATCACTTCAGACTTCACTGAGATTCTCTTCCAAGCTACCTGAGGAAAATGAACATTTTCCTTAGGGCTCTAACAATGTTCTGTCTAAACAATTGCAATCTGAAGTTACTTTCCCAGAGTAGCTTGTTTTGCCTGTGGATAAGAACACAGTGAGCTTGCAAAAATTTATGGTATTTCTATTTCTGACTTACCAGCAGAATGGCCAAATACCACTGAATTGGATGGGGGTTCTACAACCTCTGTTACCTGTATTTTTTATTTTCAGTCTTTCAGTGATTTTCCTTCTACTGAGCCCAAGCTACATCTCACAAGCTAGTAAGAGGAAACATTTCTCTTTGCCATTGCTGATATGCAAGCATGGACATTAACACCTTGCATATGTGTTGAGGACATTGCTCACATGTATTGTGAACATCACTGCTTCTGCAGGCACCAGTATGAGACTGCTGCAGCAAACATCCATGCAATTTAGGGTGCATCTCTTCTGTACCATCCATGGTTACTAAAAGGCAGCCTTCATTTCAGCTCTTGCAAGAGATGCAAGCACTGATATATTAGAAGGTTTGACCACAAGATTAAAATTTGACTTTGTACAAAAGAAACTGCTCCACCCATCACTTTTATTGAGAAATGCTCTAAAACTAGAGTTTAAAAAAGTACTTTATAATTAAGTTAATGAAGATACTGAATGACTTCATGGGTGTAATTCAATTAATGACAGTACTGGCAAAAGTAATTTCTAACTGAACTTAAGGGAGCAAAAGAGCATCATTGTAGTTAAAAGTTATCTGCTCGTATGTCTAAATACTTGTACGACTTCATGGTAAAAAAGGTTCTTCTACTGATAATAGACACATTAAATTAAAAATCATCTTAATAAATGACACAGAAGCCTAACAGACATCAGTTAATGATCATGATAAAAATCTTATACTTGAAATTGTGATATAGGGAGCTCAGCTCCTAAATGTAGGAATTAGTGTTAGTGTCCATAGTTCTTCAGTAACCAGAGCATCCAAGTAGAGAGGCTGTATTTTAAATAGCTCGCCAGGTATATTTAATATGACCAGCAGATAAAGTACTATCTTCTTGTCACATGAGCTTTCTAGCAGATTTAAGGTCTGATCCTCTGGGACAATTTGATTATCAAAGATCTTTACCCAAGGAACTTTTAGAATTATGCTGGATTTGGGGTTGTTTTCCTTTTTTTCTTATTGTGGTATAAAAAATGTTCTCCTAGCTAAACTCTAAGTTTCAGATCAAATTGCTTCATCCACAAGAAGACAGTGAAACCCCAGATGCTGGTAGTTTGGGAGCTGGTTAGAACCTTCTCATATACTCACAGAACCTGTGTCACCAACGATGGTTATTAATGGCTCCTACTTAGGCTGTCATCACCCCAAGTCTTTGGATGAGCAATTTGCACTGTATTGGCACCAAGCAATGAGACAAAGACATATCTGCTTCTGTACAAACTGCAAGTGAAATGCAGAACTTGTTGTGGTGTAGGTTTATATGTTTATCACCACCATTTGATAACGTTATTATGAAAGGAATTGTACGAGTGGGAATGCAAGTGTCCAATAATGCTACTCAGGATAATTTTCCTGTATAAAAATGAGTACAAATTTCACCCTGAACTCGTGATAGCTGACAAGTTGGTATTCTCACTAGACGCCCACGTGGAAGCAGCTGAACGGGTCACGAGTGCATTGCTGTATTTTAAGTGCAATAAATGTCAAGCTGCTTGCTTCCATGTCTTATTTTAAAATAAATAATAAATACATTGCTTTACTCCCTGACAGCCTAAGAATCCAAACACCATGTTCAGTCAGCTGACAGACTTTTAAGCTAATGCTCCATATTATTATCCAGTCTCAGCAATCTATTATTACAGAGGAACCACAGATTAAAAACAAGTGCCTGGTTTACAATAACCATCAAGGACATCGTGCTTGTGGCCAAATCCAAATGTTACAGCTGAAGATGCTCCATATGTTTTTTATAACTTTCCAGGTTTGCAGTGCAGCAACATTGTATTATAAATTACAGTATAATCTGTCCATTTACTGGATTCAGCATGAGAAAAGCTTTGTCTTGTCTACCTGTGCTGTATTCTTATGCTTAGTGCTCTCACCTTACTCCTCTGTCATATGGACAGAACTAGCAGATAGGTTTGGTTTTTTTTAATTCCACAAGAGGCAATGTTCTAATTAAGAGATGTTGCTGTGCATATGTCCATCAGTATGCTTTTCCCAAGCTCAGATTAAAAAAAAAAAAAAAAAAAAAAAAAAAAAAAAAAAAAACAAAAAAATTAAAAAAACATCCGTTTAANAAAAAAAAGTAAAAGAAATAGCAAAAAATTCAAAACACATGCTGTTAAAGATCTTAGATTTGAATATAACTCAGTAATTTTTCGGAGAAAAAAGGAGAATTGAGAGTCATTATTGTCTTCCACAACTGTACATGAAAGGTCCTTTTGCTGTCTTATGGCTTTCATATGTCTTTATGACTATTATAAAATGTCTTCTGTTTTGAACCTATTTGCTAAGTAGGTTTTTCCTCTGTATTAGCTATCTATGATAGAGTAATAAAATTACTTTTAGCCTCAAATTCTTCAAGATCTGGGTTGAGCATAGACCATGATGTTGTTCAATCCATCATATTCCTGGATCCACCTGTTATGAAAGTCCTGAATTAGTCTGAGTCATTGTCCTCAACCATTAGTTTATCTGCAACCTTTTTACTAATTATATAAGCTGAGTACCTAAAAATCTCCCTTTACTGCTGTGCCCTTTTACCAGTGTTATTTATTTGTTTGTTTAAGGGTGGGGGATAATGCAGTGTTGGTGCTGCGTGACAGTTCTTATGTTCATATTCTAAGGCAAGTAGAGATGCAGAGACTCCCTGCTGAGATGCTGTTTCCCAAATTTTGCCCTGCCTCTTCTCTGTGCTGCTACCAAAGATTCTTTTTTTATACTTAAAGAATATATTTCTCAAAGCTTTCACTTGTAAAAAATATAGCACTACTAAAAGCTGGAAAGAGAAACATATAATTTCAAATAGACCTTTAAGAATGCCAGAGGAAAGTTTGAACATTATTATTCTGTAGCTGCTGAGGCACTCTGTACTTCTGAGTACAGGCTGATCTTCAGGATGGTCCTGCATGCACAGGGTGTGTTGAGGAACATCTGCTAGGGGAGGCACTGGAAAGCTGTTAAAAGCAATACAAATATAATCAAAACAGAACTCAGGTTGCTGCTGAGCAATCTGTAGATTTATGAGTGTGTCTTGAATTTTTCCCTAGGTGTGGTGGGTGACACACAGCCACACAACCTTTACCACCTTGCCTCCTTGTCTCCACACTTCCTGGCCACATCAACAGCTGCCTTGCTTTGCATAAAAAAGGTTGAGAGGAAATGTGAGGGGGAGGTGGGGAGGCAGGATTTGATGGCAATTCAGTTTTAGGATGGCTTCAGCTGACCTTGAAAATGCCCTCAGGCCTTTCTGAGGAAGTTTCATCAGAAATATCTCAAAGAAATTCTGTGTTATGCACTTCTGAGTGATGGATTTCAAAGAGCCTCACAGGTCGATTCTTGCTATGTGTGTTGTGCACTTATGTGTGTGTGCCTGTTGAATTGATTATATTTCCAGTTATGGGAGAAGGAAGATTGCTGGTCAACATGTCTATTAACAGATGTGAAGTTGCTGTTTACATATCCCCATGTCTACAGAATTGAGAGAAATGCAGCTCTGTTAATTGTAATTTCAAAGTGCAGCCTTTATTTTGTGGTATCACTGCTTCATGCGGGTTTGAGGGAATTTTTCTTACTTTTAGCAATATTATTTAAGTTTTATAGAGGCTTGACTCTGTACTGAGTCAAAAGAACACTAATTTGGTTATTAGCATGTGCATCGAGCAATCTCACTGCACTCATTCAGAAAATAGGAATTAAGATGATTTGACAGCCCTCCAATTTTGCTTTCAATGCTATCGATTCCTTTCATCAAGGCTGTGCTGTTCTGTGCTCAATCTTGCAAAAGGGAATGATGGCACACTTGCTCTAATCAAATTTCATTGTACATTCACTTCATGTAATAACAAATTTGGCTATCCAGATCAATTTTGGCCCAATTTCCTCTCATGGGATGCAATTCAGTGATTGCTTTTGCGGACCATTGTTTGATCCATACAGGTTGTTTTTTTTTTAATACCCAAAATATTGCCTAAAATAATCTTCAGTTGTATTCTATACTTATGTTTGTGATTGCTTTGACTAAGAGCATGTGCTTGGTTTTGGTAGGTCTGAGGTTACTACATGGTACATAATGAGAATGATTTTTGTAATGGATTTCAAAGCACTCAGTATGTTCACAGAGCCTTCTCGAATGAACAGTTTAAATACAAATGCTTCCATACAGTGTACTGTTCTATAGAGCTTGCAAATGCAAAGATCTTATTGGATAATTTTCTAAGCAGAATTGCAATGCATCTCAATATTTTCTTCAATAACCTCATAACAGGATCATTATTTGACAGCAAACATTGCAAATTAGGTCAGTGAACTTTTTGTAATTTTTCTCCCATAGAAATTAGAGGTGAAAGAGGTCTCTTAGGTCAACTAGTTCTTTTTCTGCTTCTTCAACAGTTCAAAGGGCCACATTACTGTTGGAAACCTGTTCTAGGGAAAAGGCAGTACTGGGCCTGCCTATTAGCAGATATTGCTGCTGAATGTACAATAAGAAACAAAATTTTCACTGTCTTGTGGTGACTGAAAAAAGTGTCCAAAATCACTTGGAATGAGGAGGGAGAATAATTAAGGGCAAAGGCTTGTTAACCCTGTAGTCAGATCACAGGCTGATCCAAATGGAAAATAATGCAAATAACACCTCTGTGGAGCTGGAAGAGTTGATCTTGGATTAAAGATCTGAGGCTTACAACTAAGCTTCATTTAGCATATAATGACATAACAGTTACATGATCCACAAATGTTTAGTAACTAAGTCCATTAATACAGTTGTTACATGAAATCCACTAAAGCATATGGATTGCAAATACATGAGTATGAGAAAGAGTCTCTTAAAGCAGCTGTTCCAAGTGCATTATATTCCATTTAGAGCCTGCTCAACTATGACTGGGAAAATACCACTGTAAATTTGCACAGAGGCAAAGACTCCTATGTAGAGCATGTGGTCTTATTTTCACTTGGTTATAAATCATTATTGCATGATTAGCAAAAAACAATAGAAAACTTGCTCCCTTCATTCCAATTAGGACTAAATAAATCTATCCAGAATTATACATCTTGAAGCTTTGCAGGTGTTATGTTGTCTTCTGTTGAACTATAATTGAACGTCCGTTAGTCAGTTCTCGAGCAAAAGTATAATAAAGGTGGAAAGTTTCCTTATTTAATGTCAAATTTTAATAATTTGTTTAAAAAGAAAAGCTATAATACACAAATTTAAACAGCCATGGTTTGTATATTAATTTTTCTTCTTCATCTGTAAGCAAATTTTTCTTACATTTCCTTTAAGTTTTATGCTTTTTTATTTCAACCTATTACTTTTTTCCTAATTATGCTATGATTGATTGGATCTTCTAGCTTGAATAGGATTTAGTTAACAAATGTAACATATTTTAAGTGACTAGGTAAGAACTTAAAGGAATATTTTAAATAAGTAGTCACAGAAAATTTGAAATTATATTTTTAAGACTTCTCATTTTGATTTTTGTTTTTTTTTTCTTTTCAAAGAAGCTTGAACACCATAATCAGGTCTTCTAGACATTAAAAAAGTTGCAGCTTAAGTTGCAGAAAGGCCTCCCATCATATGTATCTCCAGTGATGAGTACGAATTAAGATTCTATAGAGTAACCTTATAACAACCACAGGAACTTGAAAGACACATACTTTTCTGCCCTCAAAGTACATGGAAAAAATACTTTATAAATGACAGACCTGAAGAAATAATCTGTCTTTTCACTACAGCTGGACAGAAAAGGTAAAAAATTAAAAACCTTCCTAGATGTTTTGGATTAGAAAACACATTTTAAGAAATCTTCGACTTTTTATTATAGTACCTGTATGCTTTATCCAAAAAAATACCTCTGTAAGCAAGTTCAAGTATTAGCAGTGACACCTTAGGGCTTTGCAGAGCTACTTGTCTGGAAAAGTAAGTTTACTTTGACAGAATACTCAGCAGCATTTGCTAAGCCTCAATGAAAGCTATAAGCTATCATGAAACAGGCTTGGCAAGTCTGTCTGAGGATGAGCTTCCTTCTCCAGGCTTAACTCTATTTCAGTGTTCCCATTTATCTCTCCAGTGAATGCAGGCACCCTTCATGGCCTGACAGATATTCTGTCCTTGCCAGGTAGCTGCTGCTTTTAGGCAGTAGCTGCCAAAACAATTCAGAGATTAATGGGGAAATGTCCATAAATTATAGTGCAACCTCTCCACTCTCACAGAAAACTAAGATCTTTGGGATGTTTAAATGCTGTAAAATGTCTTAATTTGTTCAGACACTTGCACAATTATTAATACAGACAGATGTGGAATACACAGACAACAAGCATCTAAATTAGCTTTGAGGGGAATTAATACAACAAGCTGGCAAAATATTCCCAGTGAATAAATTAGTGTGGCATTTTATTATGATTTCAATGCAAGATTACCAAATGCTTATCTTAAACATAGGTCTCAAAAACCTGCAAGAAGAAAGCTAATATCAAATGATGCAGCAAGGAAATCCAAATGGAAAGCTATACCTATTAGGCACATAGACATTCCCAAGGTAGGACAACACTTGTCAACCTGAATAAGCCATTAAATGTATTGTTTTTCCCAAGTCTTTAATTACAACTGGCATTCCTGAATCCGTGCTGGAGGCAACCATCCTGTTGAAGAATATAAACCTTTGTGGGAGGAAACAGTAGAGACCAGCCTAGTTTCTAAAGTGCTTCTAAATCCCATTAGCACGAGGAAAAAAACTGTTCAACATTGCATGATTTGCGCCTGTAGGTCTAGCCTCAGCTGAGCATTCTGCTCTGTGGGTTTGTAAGATGCCCCAGATCCACAGTGTCTGTGGAGTTCAGCTCCTGCCATCACCACCTGGTAGCACCCAGACCTCTGCAAAACCGACTCTGTGGGGCTCAAATGGAAATTTCCTGATCTCATAACCCATAGCTCCTTAGCCAAATGGTGATAGCAACAGTTGCCTGAACTGTGGCATCTGATTGCTCCAGTACAGACTCACACAAACTGGAGATGTCATGTCAGCCCCCAGTCACCTAGACATGATTTCATCACTGTTACTCAAAGAAAAAAGGGAAAATCAACATTTTCCCATTACTTCAATTTCTCCAGCTCTTTCTTCAGCATGTGCTTGAATCTCCCTGTGGTGCTTCTGCTCCTGCACCCTCATCATCTCAACTCCCATCATCTTTGCTGCTGGGTTTTGGCAGGCACTTGAGCTATTTCCTTTCACCAAAAGGAAAACCTGAGAGCTATGACATACTTGGACAGCACTGTATGCTGCAAAACACTAGGTCTTGATTGAATTTTTGTGGTTGAGCCACTTTTCTGGTTGAAACTTGTCACAGTTCCCTTCAAAGACTGAGTTAGTTCACCTATGCCTGCACTCAGACAGCAGCTGCCAGCCATGAGCTGTGACATTTGTAATCTGTATAGGCTCAGGGCTGTCATGTGAAAATGCCAGGTTGGTGCCATGTCACCTCCTCAGCTGGTCCCTCAGCCTCCAAAGGGGCACACTGGTCACAGCCTGGCCAAGCCTGGCTCAGGGTCCTTGTTCTCTCTGGACAGGCATCATCCAGGCTTTTCCAAAGGAGCCAGCCACTGGTGAATGAGAGGAGGGCTCAGATCTCTTTCTGAATGTTGAAATCAGGAAACAGAACATTGGAGAGGAGGGAGGAGAGGAGGGTCAGAGACAAAAGGAATCTATAGGCAATCCCAGTAAAAACTGTCGTAGCAGCACTGATAGAAAATCTTGTCCTCTGTAAGTACAACTTGTGGAAAATTATATGCTATGAGTTTGAGTCCCAGTCTAAGGGGGCTTTTTAAGTGATATAGCTTAATGGCTGAAATATAAAGATGATGAGGGTGATCTCTCTTTTAGACTGGAATTAAGCATGATTTTCTTCTCTTCACCATCTTGGTCATAATAGACACCAAAAGACATCATACACTTTTACTGTTTCTATGTTTTATTTTGTTTAAAAGAAAATGGTAATACTTTATTTTAGTTTTGCCTTTAACCTAGTTTATATTAGTGTGTGTTGGCTTAAGCAAGGTATATGAGCACAGAGACCTGTGCACTTCTCAACTTCTTATTTAGCAGAATACTGAGAAAAGTGAGTGAAGTTGTCCAAAAACTAGAATGCTTCAAGAGCAAAAGAGAAAAAAAGCCCAACATGTATCTTATTACTTTATTGAGTACTCCAGCATAATCTGTAGTAGAAATACATTTTGAAGGCAGAGCCATGTACTGCAGGATAAAAAAAACAGAGTTGTGGTTTTATATTCCTATTTATATTCATGTGTTTTAATATTTCAACTTCTACCTCCACTTCTTTTTAAATGAGAAATATTTCACTGGAGACTTTAGTTTTATTTTATCCAATAATAATTTAGCAAAATTAATTGATACAGTGCATTTCAGTGTGAATCTTAATCTATAAGAATGTCTGTCCTTTTCCCTTGCTCAATATTTTTTTTTGTGGCATACTTAATTTTAGATCCATGACCTATGGTCTTTAATAGACTTTCTGACAATAATGATTAGGATAGTGGATATGAGGTATCAAATTATCGATAACCTCCTTCACTGAGACAACCCTAATGAATCATCATCTGGTAGGGATATTCTGCTTAAAACATTGATCATTAACTGATTTATATTTTCTGTAATAAAATCTGCATTTGCCTTTCTGCCATTTTTGTAGAAAACATTTTAAAATATGTGATTTTAAAATATGGTGATTGTTTTTTAGCTTGCAAGGTGTTTTTCATGAGGTTTCCTTTGTTTGTTTTTCTGAAAGCTACAACTAAAAATCCATTGGCCTGCAGTCCCTTATGTCTTTTTATAGCTTTTGTTGGAATCAAAACTTTCATATGAAACATTCAAAATGTAGCTTAAATAAGCATAAATGAAACCCCTGTGTTGAGCTCTGCCTGGCAATGCATGAGATTTGTACAATTCTCATTATATTGTGGGAACAAATGGACCTTAAGATCACATTGGAAACCTTGATTTAAAAAGTGTGACTAAGATAGGCTCCTTAAGGATTATTGACGTTTAATTTAGCATTTGATAGGAACTATCTAAAGCCACGTCAGGAGAAACCAAATATTGCTTTCCCCTAAGTAGTTTTCAAAGAAAGAACAGATTTCACAATTGAAACTCTTGTTTGAATTGGTTGAAACTGTCATCCTGAATGTCTCAATTAGCATATTTTAGCAGTCTTCTGAACCTTGAAATGTAATTGGAATTGTAATAAAATATTCCACCTTGAGTGCTAAATGAAATAGTCTCAAGCCCACTTTAATTTCAGTGAGAAAGTCTCATCTTGACCAAATTCATCCTCACCTTCAACCTGCACAGGATGCATATTAGGGCTAGTAACTTTCTGGAAAAAAAAAAAAAAATCCATTATAAGCACGGTCCCTGCTGGCATTGTCTTGAACCTTTAATTTTTTGAAGCCAGATAACGTCTGTAGACATTCTGTTCTTGCACATTTAGGGAGCAGAAGTTTTGCCTGCAAATTATACATGATTTATTAAACCAAACAGTTTTTTGGCTGAATGTTCCTTTACGCATGTTCCACAGGACTGTGCATCACATACTTTCTTTGAAAACATCTCATTGTCTCACCACTTCCTTTATGGCTAAGAATTTGATGATTACCACAAAATAATTACTGCCATTTGCCACCCATTTGTGATTCCCATTGAAGTATGGTTTCTAAAATATTTCATGTGGTGAGTCTGCAGTTAAGCAGAACAAAGGAAGAGAGCACATGCACTCGTGGCAGCTTCTGCTCACAGTGATTCCCTGGCATAATAACTCTGTCATAAACCCCACCATAACCACTGGGTGGTGATCCATCAATGTTATCACAAGGAAGGAGATTACAGATAACCTCAATGGCCTGAAACACTTGTCTTTTCTCTCAGGAAGAGAGCTGCATGGAGGGGAATCAAGCAATGCTTCACAGAATCACAGAATGGTTTGGGTTGGAAGAGACCCTAAAGATCATCTCATTCCAAACCCCCTGCCATAGGCCACTAGACCAGGCTGCTCAGAAGCCCATCTTACCTAGCCTTGAACACTTCCAGGGAGGAGGCATCCACATTTCTCTGGGCAACCTGTGTCAGTGCCTCACCACTTAGACAGTATTTTTTCTTAATCTCTAATCTAAACCTACAAACCTACTTTTTGTCAGTGTGAAGCAATTCCCCCTTGTCTTGTCACTCCCAGCCCTTTTAAATAGTCTCTCTCTATCTTTCTTGTGGGATCCCTTCAGGTGCTGAAAGGCCACAATTAGGTCATTCCTAAGCCTTCTTTTTTTCCAGGATGAGCAAACCAAATTCTCTCAGCCTTTTTTCTGTCATGAGACTGCCAGCAGATGCTCCAGAGTGGTTCACCTATTAATTCTTGCCCTAAAGGAATGGATTTGTTCCTGTTACTTACTAGCTAGAGAGAGTCACAGAACCCTACCCAAACACATGCTTAATGCAAAACACCTGTTTGCCTTAAGGTTTAGAAAATAAATGCCCCTAGGCCTGTATCAGAAAAAGTAAACTAGATAGGAAATTTGGCAACAAATCACCCTTCCTCAGGCTCTATTCAGTCTCAGTTTGGCGCTATGTGCTCACCAGAGAAGGGGGGATAGCACCCCAGAAAAAGAGAGCTTTTACATAAAGTCAGCCTTTTTAACAAAAAAAACCAAAAAACAAACAAACTTCTTCAGAAGCTACAGCTTTACACCAAGATATTCTCAAGTGGCATATAGGGAAGCACAAAGACAACATTTTATTCTCCAAGCCATATGGAAGGGTTTTCAGCAGCTGAGGATAGGAAATTGTGTAGAAGACTCTGACAGGGTAAGTAAAGCAAAGTAAATCCCTTGCACTTAAACACCATTAGGAAATGCCTGATGCTGAGTTTGAGGTGTGAAGGTGGGCTACATGCTGACACAGGTAAAAAATGGAATAAAGCATTTTAGGAGTGATAGGATTAATAATGTAATAGCTGACTTCGGAAGGCTTACTGGCTTTACCTAGGGGGATACTTGTCCCAGATACTGAACCAAGTCAACATTGGCAACTCCATTATTTTTATCATTATTTATATTACTGAAAGAAGTCTTTGTTAGAATAAATATAAATATAAATATAAATATAAATATAAATATAAATATAAATATAAATATAAATATAAATATAAATATAAATATTTACAGAGGACAGAGTGGTTTTAACTAGAAAGGTACTTACATTTTCTCTTAAGCTTATCCCAGCACATGAGAGGGGAGGATCTGTGAGCTTGGCTTTGCATTCTGAAAGAGTGGAAACCATCTTTAACACATTGATTCTGTTCAAATAGCATTTTGCCCCATTATCACAAAGAAAAAAAAACAAAAACCCCTCCAAGTTTTTTTTTTCTCTTTCATTAATATTACCTACAGATAAATCATATATGCAGTAAAACCAATATTTTTCTCCATAGTTTCTAGTCTGGAAATGCAATATGGTATGAAGTGAACAAATAGAAGAGAATATTTTTCCTGCTTCTTTTTTGTTCCTTCCTTCCCACCAAGGGCATGTGAAGTAATATTTAACCTTTAGAAACTGAGCTTTAGTCAACCATGACAGATACCATGTATGCTCTAGTTTTGGCCTGATACAAGATCCCTTTTAGGCTAGTGATTTCCAGCAAGTCACTGCTCTTGTGAAGCAAATGTACAGAATATGTGATGGATTTCAATTATAAAATAAGATTTTTGTAAATTCTATTTTCAAATTTAGGCAAATATTTACTTTCAAGTCAAATAAAATTGCTAGTCAATCAAATAATACAAAGAAAAACATCATCAGAGACAGAAAAATTCCTGAATGATCACTTTATAGTAACACTTTACTTTTTATAGTGGACTTACATCCCAAGTAAAATTTTAAATAAGGAAAAAATAGCTTTCAGGGTAGCTAAGGAACTAAAAAGCCAAACTGCAGAGGCATTGTTAGGCACATAGAGTATTTCTGAGAGATGTGTGTGTGTGTGCACAGCTGCACAGCCACAGAGCCCATATGCCTGTGCACAAACAGTGAGTATCTGCACGTGTGTGTGTGCGCATGTGAATGGTTTATAACCACATTGGCAGGTAGGCAGGAAAACCTGAATACAAATTAGCCTATTTCTAGCACTCTTTATTGTAGCTTAACAGCTCTGGGGCTTGGATTAGAAGTGAAATAAGACACTTTGGGTCTTGTCTTAGAAACAAGGGGATTAAAGTTGAGTTTTAAGCTGAAGTAGGTTCAGAATAGCTTTCTCCAAACTGCAATGTCTGCCTACGAGACAGATTGCTACTGAACATGCCAAGCTGACCTCATTCTCTACTCTCCTGTACAAACTTAAATACTCTTATTTTAGAGCAGAAGTCCTCATCTAAAGGATTACATTTTTCCAGGGTATCAGCTTTGTACGAATCAAGCTGTTTTCATTTTTTTATCTGTCTGTCTCCAAAATAGTTGACAAATCCATCCAAAATTGTTGCCCTGCCCTTCTTTTCCCTTTATGTTCCCTTCACGTTTCTTTTGAAAAGAAAAAGTGCTTCTTTTTTGCACTTTTAGAAGCATGTTACTTCAGGGGCTTTGTTCTCCCAGCAAGAGTTCTGTTTGTTATACCCATTTACATGGTCAGTTTATGCCGTGTGGCAAGCCTGTGTCCTCCAAGGGGTCTTTAGTAAAGCTTGTTAATTCACTCCCCGTGTCACCTGTGTTTCCTACTCAACATTGTCCAGAAAGTGCACATGCATTTCACTTCCTCCAGCAGAGTGCTTGGTTAAATTCTGAAAAGGTGGACCCAAGCACCAGAATAACTTCTAACAGAAGTCTTATTGATAATGAACTTGAAATATAAAAGACTTTTTCTTCTAAACTCATATTTATCTCCATTAAATTAGAAAAGTCTGTCCAATGTGAATGACTCTCAGATTATGAAGCTTTAATTTTATGCCTTAAAAATCTATTAATTTAGCTGCATGTAATACTTCAAGAAATATTTGGTCATTGATTTTTTACTAAGAACTTTTTATTTTGTTGTAATTATTTTTGAAAATGAATTGATTTTTTGTTCTTCAAGTACTTATAATTTGATTTTCTACAAAGAAAGCTAACTGTGTTTTTCAAAATCTAACTAGGACAAATAAAGGAGAGTAGATTTCATTAAGCCACCTCTACTGTATCCTAAACCAAAACATCTTCATAGGAAGTCTGCCAAAACATGCTATTCACTTTTAACAAAACCAAATGAAAGTTTGTTTTCCAACTGTATCTCAGAGGATGACCTGTTTAAGGCTCTAATCTTGAGGTAATCTTGTTTTCTAGGTGAGCTCATGTAAATCTAGGCTTATTATTTCAAGTTAACCAACACTTTTTTTCTCCCCTCTCTAACAGATGTATGAGATCTATGGCAGTAGTCCAACTGCCATCCTTGAATTTAAACATTTGCTAAGCTATTTCTGTGGGTTGGAGTAAGTTGTGTTCTGAATCTTTAAAAATCTTTCAGGTCATGGTGGTTTATCTCAGTTTCCAGGTAGTATCTGTTTCTACTGCCTTTATAGTAAATAGTTGCTGCTCTTTGCGTAGCTAAGGGTTATCCCTGTTATCCTTACCCATGGTTTCCTTGTGGTTGCTATTTTACTGATCCCTCATATTAACATGCATGTCTCAGTCTCCCTACACATTTTGGTGATGCTCAGAAGGGGCTGTTACCTTCTCCTCCACACACAACCCTAGGACCTGATTTTCTTCTTCCACTGTACCTCAAAATGCAACATCCCAGCCAGGACAGTACCAGCTGCATTATTGGATTGTATGCTGCTTAAAACAACCTCTATTCCTTTGACCTGAGGCTTCAGTCATTCTTGATAGCAGACAGGACATTTTCTTTCTGGACAATGAGAATTTTTTTATATTCCTCCAGTGCAAACCCTGACACCAGAGTGAACCACAGGATAACTATGACATGCAAACAAAGACACCTGTATGCCTGATAAGCAGAGCTCTGGGTGTGCAGCTGCTGGTTTGTTTCCCAAGAAAGTTGGCAGGCTGATTAAGATAGGGTGAATTAGGAGCATAATCTGTTACAGAAAGTGGACACCCCATAATTAAGATACATTTTTTCCTCTGCATTATCTCTGCTCTTACGTTGATTTCTGCATTTCAGTTTCATGCTCTATGTGTGGTTTGAATGAGAAATATTCAGTCCACCTGGTGCTGTCAGTTGCAAGTGATGTCTGTTTACTATGTGCATTAAATTAGGCAATTAACTGCTTGAATGTATTTGTACAGATAGCCAAGTAAAATTTTATTAAAATACCTAGCTGGCTGTAAAAAGGCTTGATTGGCTTGGGTTAAGGTTGCTCTGACTCTATACAAGGATCATATTGCATCTACTGATATGGAAGTATTTTGGAAATAAAGCTCATGTTATGGATTGGAGAGGTTTTAGAGGAATGTTTATGGGAAATCAGACAGTAGAGCTCACAGAGACGCCCATCAGTTCTTCCTCTAATGCTTCTGGCTTTGGCCCTTGCCAAATTGAAATCAATCAAGTTAAACTACAGGCAGTTATAACAAACTGAAACCTCATGTAACTTAAATCTGAAAGCATCTAAGATCAGGTAGTAAGGCTAAATTCAGGTTAGTCTGGCTGTGTTAATAATTTCTCGCTTAAAAGTTGCTTGTCACACTGAGCTGGTGCCAGAGCTGACACACCGTGTGGAGGAGCGTGAAGCCAAAGACAAGGCTGCTCTCAAGAAAGGCTCTGGGCCAGATTTGCTGCTGTCACAAGTGGCATCTTTCCCTTAGTCTCAGCTCCCATAGAAAGTGGGAGAAAAAAGAATCTGTTTCAAGGCATTTCCAAGGAGTGGGTAAAATCTGCCATGACACAAGGTTTATTGACTTTATGATGTAATAATCAAAGTCCTTGTATCTCCCAAATATCTTAAAATATATGCCTTTTAAAACTTTAAAGTGCTTGGCAGATGAAGATTTAAACACAGAAGTACAATATTTCTCATTCTTCCCTGGAAGCAAGAGGGATAACTCTCTAATAATTAAACATTTTCAGAAATTAACTAGTAATATAACTTTAATGATATGGTTAATTTTTAATTAGACCAGATGTGTTCTGACATTTACTGGAACTATTGTACTTTTGCAGAGCATTTCATTATTAACAGCAATTTACCTATGATATGTGCATGCACGTGCCAACAACATTTTTATGTTTATAAAGAAAGAAAATCACACCTGAATCCTAGCACACGCTTCATATTTTGTTGGAGGGGGTTTCCTCCCTTTTTTTTTTTTCTATTTTGGGTTTATGATTTGTAGTTAAATGTTTCCAGGAGGTCTTTACATAATTCGGTGGTTTTTTATGAATTCCCCCAGGAAAAAACCTTGAAATTAAAAAAAAAATAATAAAATCTGGAGAAGCAGGAAGGTGGTTTTGCCAGAATCAGACCCTTGTGAGCAAGCCACTTCCTCATCTGAATTCACAGCCAATTACTTTGTGTTGAGAGGGCTGAATTTGGGTCTTGTTTGCAGCTGTGAGCAGGGGATTGGAATAGCTTTGCCTTTGTGCTGGATAACAAAGCCCGGGGTTGGATTCTGAAACAGCATCTCCATCCTCTCCAGACTCAATGCAGACTTGGAAGCCAGCACTCAGGAATACCTATTCCTGGTAATCAGATCATGATTTTCACTTTCTCAACAAAGAAAATGAGAGAGACCAGTGCAAAAAATACAGCTATTCATTAGAGAATTAAGGGAAAGCAATACTAGATATTGAGAGTTTAGCAATTCAGTGGTCAAGGAGGACAGTCAGTGGCAATGCTGATATCTTGTATCTTGATATGGACATTGACTTTTGGTCCTAAACTCTTCAAAGATTCTCAAAACCCTTTCTTGACAACTGTTTCCCAGACATAGTTGTTTTTTACAGCTAAGGAGTGAGTTTTCTTACCTATGTGAAGATCAAGTCAATTGCTTCCTAACTTTCTCCTTGTGCGTATAGAAAATAATTTTAGTTGTTTCAGAACTGTTTTGCTTTTCCTCTAAATATAGTGTTTCCTAGACTAAACAACCTCAATCTTTCACCCTTTTTATGTGTCATGTTTTCTAAACAATTTATCATTCTTATTGCTGTTCTCTGGACTGGCTTTTTCCAGATTTTCTGAGGAAATGCTAGAAACTCACAAGGTTCTCTTGCTGACGTCTCACCAATGGAATCACCACTTCAGCATGTTAGCCAAACCACTCCTATCAATATGACCTAACAGAAGAACTGCTTCCCTCCCTTCCCCAAACACTGCATTGAGGGTTCCTAATGGATCTGCCATTTGTCAGACTTTTATCTGCAAGAATGCTTCCTGTTCCTATTTTAGTCCTTTTGTGTTTGTGCATTTAACATTGTCTTTCCTAAGAATAGCACTTCATGCATTTGCTATTGTTGAGTTGCACCTTATTGATTTCAGTTATCCAGAGTGCTTGTGACCTAGAGGGATCCAGAAATCTCTCAGCTGTAGTGGAAAGTAGAGCATAAATCTGCATCCAGGACAGATATCTGTGGAATCTCAGTAGAATTTCCTTTCACTTTTGAATAAAATAAAGACAACTTTTCAAAGTATCATTTTTGTTCGAAGTTCATATATTTTTAGATTGTTATCCTTGAAAATAAAAAGCACAGAGCTTAGTAACATGAAAGTTTTATGTAAAAAATGAAGGTTTCATAGCTCAGTTCAGTTACTGTTGCATAATTTAAGTTAAAATTCCTTGGTTTTCTTAGTGTTGCTTCCCCATCAGACAATCTCTGTGCAGATTTTAACACTTCACATACCTCTGCCTCCAGTTCCTACAGGATTTCAAGTTTAATAAAAGTAGATGTGATTAGTAATACAGTTCAAATGCAGTTTCTTTAGAAAATTTGGTAGCCTGTAATCTGAGCTGTTTTGATGATTTTTTTTTCCCTGCTGTGTCAAACAGATAGAGCTCTTAGTCCTCACAGTCCGTGAGATTAGTGTTGGGATGTAGATTTTTTTCTTTTAGGCTCAACAATTCTGGTGTCACCCAAATATGTTCTGACAAACACTTAACAGTGCTAAAGCTGCAAAAAAAAAAAAAAAAAAAATTAGTTTGCGTCTTGTGAACTTGGACAGCGTTGAACTGGTTTTAAAAGCAGCTTCCCACACAGCCCTCTGAAAGTTTGGGAATTCTCCTCTAGCAGTGCATTGCAATTGGTCTGAGCCAGCCCTGCCCTTTTTCTTTCATTCTTGAAATTTTGACTCTGTTATGCTTTGTGGAGCATAGTAGGCTGAGTGTTGAGGGATAGGTATTTTTGTCTCTGCTTCCTCAAATTAAAAAAAAAATGGCAAATAAAAGGCTTGGTTTGTGGGTTGTAGTTTGGTTGAGACAAATACTTCCATCACTCAATGGAACACAAAATGCTGATTTAAAATAAAAAGCATATCAGCACCCTACATGCCCCTACTGGGTCATCATTATTTAACTCCTTTGTTCTGAGCACTGGGGGGTTGGGTTGGTAAAGTGTAATTTATTTTTACTGAATTACTGGTGTCCACAGTTCCAGTGAAACTTGCTACATTTGATGTGAACAAACTGTACATGCTAAGATTATTTAGTGTTACAATAGCAGAACACCAAATAAGAATGTAAAAAAATATTTTTTCTAGAGCTGTGATCATGTGCTAAAACCAAAAGACTGGAAATTCAATACAGCAAAATTTTAGTGTGACTGGTAAATAAGTTTGTTGTCTGTAATGAGGTCAGAAATTCCAGAAAACATTTAAATTATCATAATATTTTTCTGGAAAACTTATCTGTCAGAATGCAGCAGATATTCTGAAAAGCGCTGTTGTTTTTGCTGAATTACTCTTGTTTTTGTTGAACTTCTCTTGTTTTTGCTGAACAAAGTACAGCTTTTAAAAAATGAATGAATATGTTTTCCCAGAGTTTCCACCTAGCAACACAAGAGGAAGAGTTGAAGATTCTTTTTGCCAGGAGGCTGCCTCCTTTGGGAGTTTGTAGACTGGCAAAGAATCTGAAAAAGCCATCAGTGATACCCACTCCAAAAACTAAAACGAGTTGTTATTATTTTGACTGCTTTGTTCAGCTCACACTTACCCAAGGCTCTTTCCTTCTAACATTCTCCTTTCTAAAACGTACTGACTTTCAAACTAGGTTTGAAGTCACAGACACCTTTTTTCCCCCCCATATTTACTAGCTTTTGAAGGTGGCTGTGGTTTGAACCCTGCTTACTTCTGGTCTTCCTGTTTATCTCTGCTTAAATTCCACTTTGTGGTCTTGCAGTGCTCAATCTGCAGCAGTTATTTTAACAGCCAGATAGTTGCCAGAAACACAGGAGTTTAGCTTTTCAGCAGGATAAAACCAAATGAAATGCTTGACTGGAGTGAAAAAGCCACATTATTCAAACAAAATCTCTTGCAATGACAGCAAAAGGATAAAACAAGTTAACTGGCATTTTGATTTTGAGTTGTATAAGAGGATTGTTGAAATAAATGGTACTGAATTAATACAGCAAAGATTTACTTGTGAAAACTTCCCTTACTCTTAAATATGTTACTGCTGTCTCCTCCTGTAAGGAAAAGTTGCTGGAGCAATTCAGGTGTTCCTTACAAGAGTGATGGAAGCATTTGAACTCAATTAAAGCATTTGAACTCAATTCTCAGCCAACCAGCTGATAGTTTGGGCCCCAGCACAGGTCCATGGCTGATATCCAGGGTGGATTTGTCCCAGCTAGTGATAAGAACCCATGCAACCAGTCACTCACTATGCTTCCCAGAGGGACATGGGAGAAAATAGGAGGAATGGGAGCAGAAAAACTCATGGGTCAAAACATAGGCTAAGAAATCACCTACAAAGTTCTCCAGCAGCCAAAACTGATTTGAGTTGGGGAATTTGACATAATTGCTTTTGCCGATTAGCATAAATATTTTATTACCTATTCCTGTATTGGGAAACAGAGGAGACAAACATTGAAACACTTTTCCTGCCACATTTATAGCATCCACTTCACTCTAGGACTTCATTTCTTTCCTTCTTCCTTTCTGGTATTTACTTCATTACTTCACAATCTTGCTCCAGAGAGGTTGCTCTCAGTCCCTCCCCTGAGCCTACAAGCAGTCCAGGCAGTGGGCAGTGATTTCTCTCTGCCTCCTCCTCATTTTTCATTCTTCCTGCAGACTTGGGTGGGTCCTCCACAGGCTGTGGCCCTTTTGCAGTGTGGCTGCTCCAGCATGCTCTTATCCACCAGCCAATGATGAGAAAGCAAATTATATGTTAGGATATTACCAGGTGAAAAGTCATGGATGTAAATAGTTGCCTTTCATTTTTCTTCACAGGGAACATTAAAACTACAGTACTTGTACCAGCAATTTTATATTTTGAGGGCAAAGCCTGAATGTCTGCAGTGCTGTAGTTGACACTTGAAATGCCACATCCCAGAGACATTCTCTTGTAGTGCAGAGCAGTCATTAGTGCTTGGTGTGACATTCCTACTGCAGTGAGCAGAAGGGACTCAAGCTGTTTGCCTCTACTTATAAGAGAGGCAAAGAGCTGGGCTTCTTTCTATTCCAGGGCAGTTTTCTTCATCTTCCCTTTCCAGGTTTCTGATTCAACATCTTTGTTTAACTGCAACTTTGCTGGATTCAATAATTTGGTGGGGATTTTGGGGTGGATGTGAAACAATTCTGTTTCTGCATTTGAGTTACAAACCTTTTAAAATTTGGCCAATTTTTTATGAAGGAGGAAGAAGGGAAACAGATCCTTGTGGGTTTGCAGAAATCTCCTTATCAGGTATTGCAGCCTCCTGCTTCTGGCAAGAGCAAACTTCTCCTTGCTACATTGTTCTTGTCATCAGAAGCAATGTATGTTTTTTGAGAGAAAATTTCTATTTATGTGTTTGTGTTCATTTGTTATTTCTGTGTGAGAGATTTCTTTGTATGAGTGAAATCTTGTTGGTTCATTACCTTTTCTCCGAAGGTTTTTTTGCATCCTGGGTGAGCGTGCAGTAGCTCCTGTCTCTGTCCTTGGTCCTTTTTAAAGGCAACTTGTTCTCTGTCAAGTCAGCCTTTGTCTCTTACAGGCATAGTGACACTTCAGGGTTGATAATACATGGGTTGTACATTATTTAGATACACTAGATGTGGGCTTGATTCAGCCTGCAGCCAAATACTGACTTTAAGACTAGTACGACATAGTGAGAAATTCCTAACAAAGGACACTTATCTATAAGAACAACTAGAAATATTACCTCCTCTGTAACTGGAAAACCATGCTCAGCTGATTAAAGCATTCCACCAGGTCTTTATTGAATCTTTGGCCAACTCCATTTCTAAGAAAATAACCTGCCATCCAGCTGGTACCCAGGCTTTGTTAAAGGAAAAAAAGAGGAGAGAAAGGGAGGGAAAGCAAAGGGAGAAAAAAAAATCAATCCTATTATTATCATGAAATTCAAAAGATTGTTCACATCCAAACAGTAGGAGGTGGACAGATTAAACTTTTAGAACTGTAACAACATCTCTCTTGGTGCACTCTAGTTCAGCAAAGTGAACCTTGTAAGACTTGACATCCATCACAACATTTCCTGCAGTTACCACTCTGTTACTTAGACCAAATCCCCAGTTCTGGCTTGCAGACTATAATTTGGAGACATTAAATGACTATACTGTGGAAAGTATCTGATGATGTATTGTACTTTAGAATAATAAAACTACTAAAATTGCAGCT
The DNA here is from genome assembly GCA_013397555.1 of Urocynchramus pylzowi. NCBI lineage: Eukaryota > Metazoa > Chordata > Aves > Passeriformes > Fringillidae > Urocynchramus > Urocynchramus pylzowi. The sequence continues at coordinate 1,744,205 of VZRH01007515.1, forward strand.
TCAAGGACTAAATCAAGTATATAATTATCTGTGTTTGTAGGATTTCCTCTAAAATCGTTATGTTGTTTAAGCCATGCCTTTCTTTGCTTTTTGTTAATAACCCATGTTCTTAGAAAGAGGATCATGCATTTAAAAATGTTCTTGGCACAAAGCCCTATTCCCACCTCCTTTCCTTCCTTCTTGCTGACCCATAACAAATCTTCTGACTTTGATTTCACTTCACATTCAAATGCAACGACAGAGACCTTAATGAAAAAACTTAATCCAAGTACTTCATTTTCTTAGCTGCAATTCTCACATTTGGAGAGTGTCTTAGTGCCAAAATTCTTTCCTTTTGTTTTTCCTTAGCCTTTCTTTTCAGATGTGTGCTATCTGGCACTAAGAATAAGCATAGTAATTGAATGTTCAGGAGCTAGTGACTTTAGGGAGCTTGCCAACATACAGCATACAGTTCTTTTATCACTTTTTTCCTTATCACCCAAAGGAGTGCTTTGCACGTTTGGAATTGCTGTAGTTGTTTTCTCCTCTAAAGACATTTTACCCCTCCTTTTCTTCACCCTTAACTCACTGTCATTATGTACTGGTTGCTTCCCTAGCATATCCCAAGGAGTATTTTGTCAGTATTACAGATAATTCTCCCTTGCTCTCTTGATTTTTAGGGCTGACTTCCCTGCCTGTGCTCTCTCCAGGCAAGGATCCTTTGAAACCAGTGATGGATAAACCTTGAAGGCCTTGAACCTTGAAAGCCTGAAAGCACCTGGTTCATCAGACAGCACTGTTCTCTTGATTTACTGCTTCTGTAAAATTGTCCTGGAAATCTCAGCAGGTGACATTTGGGTAAGGGCATTGTGGAGGTGCTGCTCCTGGCCCTCTTGGGAAGGAAGAGAAAATTATGCAGGGTATCTTCCAGAAATTCGAAAGAACAATGTGGGGCTACAAGAATTTTTACTGAATAATAATAATATTTTAAAAAAAAGTAATATTTTGCTTGTTCACATATATAAAGTAAGGAGTGGTTTGAATGAGGTGAATGATTGTGTTCTATTCATTCCAGCTTACACATTCACAGGACAAAAACTGAAGCCCTGTGGATAAGTGAACACAGACAATTAATGTTTGCAGGTTGCCAGACTGGTCTAACATTAATTCATCTTTTCTCAGAAGCTACTTGGTTCTAAATTCTTTAGAATGTGTTTTATTCCCCTTCAGAAAAAGATAATTTAGATTTCTGGATTTCTTTCTGCCGAGTCACATTCAGTGATCTACCAAAAATATTATTAACTCAGTAAGAATTTATTTGTATCTTTATGTGTAAGAAAAACCATAGCAGCTAGGGAAAGTCTGTATTATTCAACATCAGAAATGGATATATTATAGTTTTGCTTGTGCTGGATTGGGTCATGGCATTACTAGCTTTTCTGTAAGATAGGATGAGTATTTTATATCTCTTAGGTAGAGGAGAGGATGCTAGATCAGTTTGCTCTAAGAGATACTATTTGGAGAGACATCAGAAGGAAATCAAATTTAGGTTGGCAGGTACACCAGAAAAGCAGCAACACCACTGTAGGGTCCAGCTTTGTCTAAGAGCTAAAAGATACTGCCTTGCACATTTTATTTCCTTTTTCATAAAACATATATATCCTATCATAGATTGTTTGGACATGTATTTATTTTTATATGATACTAAATAGACAATTTAACTTCTACCCAGAGGACGCAGTCAAGTGTGATCAGATTCATGATGTAACATGATGAAATAATTCTGCAACTGTTTGTTGAAATGTAGAAAGACAATCTACATTTGTTTTTATTTTTCGTTATCACAATAAAGATCGAAACAACCTGTAGTTGAAAGGTTGACATTATTTATTGTCCTTTTTTATTGTTTAACATTTTTACATGAACTATCATGACAGGTCTTTATGAGGGTGTGATAATAATGAATTTACCCCTTGACCATAATCAAAATAAATTTAAGAAAAACAAGCAAATATTATTCCAAGCAAATCTTCCTATAGCCTGAGAAAGAAAAAATGAAAAGCTTAATAGCATAGAGAAAGTTGTGGATATCATTATGCAAATTTCACTTTTGCTCACTGACAGGCAAATATTAAAGTGATAAACAGCTGTCTGTACTCATTTTTTATAGTTTATGATTTTTTCCAAGTATGAATTTTAGCATGGAATCCATGACAACTCTGACCAAGTGTGCATTACAGTGCATCTAGCCATTTCCACTTCCATAAAATGGTATTTTAGAGTTACATTGGTGTTTGAGTACTAAAGATTAAATCTTTAAATAAATAAGGGGAAAGTGTGGCACAGAATTTAAAAGTATTGTTGCCCTTTGACTGGTCTATCCTTTTTCCAAGAAGGGGGAAGAGTAGTAATCATCACTCCTCTTTTGTAATTGCCAAGATTCCTGCAGCTAGAGGGAATGGTTAGGCAGTTGCCTTTTGGCCTTTGGAAAGTGAGTGCCAATACACTGTTTCAGAGCCTAACAGCCTTACTTTTTTTTTCTTCCTGGAAACATTGGTTATTCTAAGTTTGTGCCTCAAAAAAAACATGAAGGAGACTAAATGGCCACTGTAGTACAATGCAATTTTCTAACTTTGTTACTTAGCTTTGGCCCTTTTATATATATATATTTATATACATATATATATATATGTATATATATATATAAGTATTTTTTTTAAATATTGACTCCCAGAGTTTATCCAAGTTTCATATATTTTATTTATATTTTATTTTCCACCTACTTCTCCTCATACTGGAAGTTTTATTGTAATAAGTAGATCCAATACATTGAAGGTGCATTTCTGAAGGAGGAAAGTAGCTCAGGTTACCCAAGACTTAACATCTTGTAGGACAGAGGTTTTCTATGCCATTAAATTAACATAGGCCTTTTCCCTTTTATGTGTTTTTACAATGCTTGATAAAAAAGTTTCTCAGTCCCACATAAAAATCTTTCTTATATCTTGGTTCAAACTGTTTCCAATTAGATTTTAATGCCAACTTGCAATTAGATAAAGTAATATTTATCAATATGGCAATACCATTATTTCTCTGTTGTCACCTTTAAAAACAATTGTCATAATACTACAGTGATTCATAGTTATGCTCAAGCAGTTATGCAGGCAATCACCTACAGCACTATAAGAGAAAATAAAATTAATTTATTTCCCTCCCCTAGTTATTATTATTTTGTGTACAGGCATTAAACCTCTCTCTCCTGCATAACTGTGTCACAGGCACTCAGAGATCTGGCTCAGATCTATGGGGTTTTAGAGTATTAGTTAGGTTCCAGGACAACCCATTTGTCATTTTATATCCAAATCCATGTGCCATTTGCTGATGAGATGTAGCCCATTCAACCAAACATGTGAGGAATAGGTACATGCAGTATCAAAGGGGGAAAAATGTGAAAGATCTGCTCAAGCTGATGGTGTTTGTGTGAAGCTTGTTATTCTCTGTAACATGCTGGTAGCACAGAGAACATGGCTCTTTTCTGGTAAATTAGAGGTTGGGTCCTTAACTGCTATGGGGCAGGTCATACCTCCTTGCTGCTAGTAAAATCCTTGGAAATACTTATGTAATAAGGGAACTCAGGGTGCGTATAAAGGAGCTTAGCCCTATATTTTCATCATGCATAATTGCATTTTTTCTCATTAAAATCCCACTCTGATTCTAATTAAATTCATAATTGTTCTGCATTTGATGCTATAAACTGTTGTGTAGTGTTGTGGGGTGCTATTTAACAGATGTCATCCTCCCCCCAAGAGGCAGTGGTATTTCATTGCTGTGTGAATTGATCCTTCAATGTGAAACCTGAACAGGTCCCCAGATAGCCAAGCAGGAAGGGGGATGTTGTGAGCTAGCAAGAATGAATAAATGAGGTAACCAAAGAGACCAAAGAGTGTCTCTCAGAATGCATGAGATGTAATTCCTTACACTTCACTATATTTTAAAAGAGTAATCTAATCTTCTTATTTTATCTTCTATTCATAATAAAGTTACAAATTCATATGATACTTCAACACATGGTTCTCAGGCTCAGGCTTACAAACAGTTTTTGGACATTTACATTAGGGTTTTTTGTTGTTGTTGTTGGGGTTTTTCTTACAGTACTGCTGCAACCAGTTTGATTCCTACACACACGGAGTTGAGAAAGTTAGTCTTGGCTTTTTTCAGAATATCTCTTTTTTCAGGTGTGTTAATTTTATTCACCACCACTTCCCCCCCATCTCTGGCAGATATACATGTGCTCCTAACACTCTTCATCCTGTTTGCTTCAAAATAGCTGTTTGATTGTTTCTGATTTTATTCTATCAGGTTTTCCTGCCACCACACTCAATATTTACCTGGGGACTCACCCACATCCATGTCTGATCAGCTTCTTCTAGTACAGCAAATACCTCAGAAACCTACTGGTCTTCAATCAGATCAGAATGACTTAATATTTTATTTCTATAGCCCAAGACTTACTATTACTAAGCTGAGTAGAGCCTTATATAAGTTTGAGGACTAAAACGCTGAAGTACGCTGAATAATGTAACAATAATGCTTTGCAGAAAAATGGAATTAGGAAACTAAGAGAGAACAGCAGGATATCAGTGGGTCAACATTAATTCCTAGTTCTTTTTTGTATAGCAATATATTGAGTCTCAAGATGGTTTTAAATTCCTTGAGGATCCTCAAAGATAGTTGTGTCATAAAATACATGTTATTATTTACCATACAAACTATTCACCAAAATCATATAATCTCTCCCATTCACATGCAAATTCCAGGGAATTTCAATAGGAGAATAAGGTTGAGCATGTTCTATTCTGAAAATGCAGTTCTTCTTAGATATTAAACTTATTCTCTATTCCTTCACATTAGTCAAAATCTGACACCCCAGAGAAAAATCTTTCCAAATGGTACATAGAATGGCCTCAAAAGCCAGATAAAATTCTTAGACTTAGGCTGCTTATCATGAGTGGTGAATATTAGAGGTCACTAGTAGTATCCAGTGTTCTTAGCTCATTATGAATTATGAGTATTGCCCTATGGGTACTGCCATGGTTTTGTTTTTTGTTTTGTTTTGGGTTTTGTTTGTTTGTTTGTTTTTTGTTTTTTGTTTTTTTGAGGAATGTGAAAACTTGTTTTACAAACAAAGGGATTCCCCTTTGTTTGTAAATGGGGGCTGAAGTTTCCTTGCTTTTCTTTGATACAACCTTTAACCCACTGATTATTTTAATGGCTATCTCCTGAAATTCCTATTCCTCTCTGAAATTTGCCTGAATCAGACATACAGGTGATTTCAAATTGCAGTGGAGATACATGTAACTTGTTTGCTTATAGAAAACCAGACAAAAATGCTTAGTAAAGATTGAAGGGTTAATGCTGGGTTACTTTACTTTGGCAGGCAAATATGAGGGTGTGCAGTGGATCTCTAACTCCCTCTTTATTCTCTTTTTTTCACTAACCAGCCATACTAGCTGCACCATGGTCTGCTTTTGTTGGCAGTCTGGAGAACTAGAAGCAATCAGAGGGATGATTCTGCCTGTTTCTGCATCACAGGCAGAGTCAGGATAGTGGCCCTGTCTGAAATGAATGTTGTTTCTAGTTAGTGGCTGGAATAATACAGTAATGTTTACAGAGTTGAGAGACAGGAACGAGGATTTCTCACACACATTTCTTCCCTGTTCTTCATGGAATTGCATGCTCACTGCATTTTCTCCTAGCCAGAACTCAATAGATTGAATGCCACAAGTGGCTAAAATGATTATGAGAATTCAGATACAGTGATGGTCTGTGTTGGTTTGTATCTGTATACAGCACAGAGTTCTGCTTTTCAAAATTAGATATGCCATTTTTTCCTTTGAGACACAGGAGTTAATATTTCATATTCCACTTTGACGACTAAGTTTCTTTGCTATCAGATTTTAGTCAATGAGCCATTCTTGGAAATTTGCCTTAAGCTCTGCAACAAAGTATTGTATCATTGTGTATAATGAGTTGGAATAAATGCACAGTATTATTTACACAAAAAAGCTTCCCCTGCCTCCAGATATTTTAAAGCCCATATAAGTAACAGAAATATACATAACATAATAAATTAAAGAAATCAACAATGACACACAAGTGAAAGAATCAGTAAATAAGTATTCTTGTTTTGAAAAGATCTTGTAATTACATAAGACATGTATGACAGCAACATTAAAATAGCTTGTCAAAACATCAAAATACAGACAGTTCTGATTCACTGGAACAATTATCTACTTTGAGCCTGAAAAACAATTTTTGAAAAGGAGCCCAGCCACACACAATGAGGAACATTGGATGGGAGATATTGCTGTCCTGTGATAAATTAGTCTAGTTAAAATTCTTTGCATGGCTGAAATAACCACTTGTGAAATGAAGTTACCATCATATCATCATAATCATTGCCATCATTAATTTAAAACAAAATGGGAGGGAAAAAAATTAAATGAAAAAGGAAAAACTAAGAAGAGAAAACCACCTAAACTATTAGCTCATGTGGCTTTAAGGTAGTCCCCAAATCTAAAAGGCAGAAAGTCTGGATAACAGAGCCTTTTGACAAAACAGTGCAATCTAAATTGTAACATGATGATTCAGAAGCAGCAGAACATGCTAATTCAGGTGGTTAAATGAAATGTTAGAAAACAAATATCACTAATTCTTGCCCACTTGGCATATTCAGGCATGTGCTCTGAAGTTGATCAGGAACATATTCAGTGAAGAGAGCTCGGGGTGCAGCTGCAGATGAAGCTTCAGGTTCACTTCTAGGTGGGAGCCTGAAACAAGAGGCTGTGAACTGCAAAGGGCACAGGGACCTGTGGCACAGCCAGGTGAGGGACACTGAGGGACGTGGCAGGAGCTGATGGCTGGGGAAGAGCAAGACTGGTGTGGTTGGACTGTGAGGAGATAAGAGCCCCCCCAGGGGGTCTTCCTCGAAAGCAGACACCTGAGACTCTGCCATGGAGATTGAGCTGGTGAGGAAACCTGATCTGACTGTGATTGGGAAGTGCAGATAGTCCAGCAGGGACCTACCAGGTCACTGGAACCACACCTATGGCTCAGTCCCAGCAGTGACAGTCTGGGACTTCGGGATTATGGCTGCCAGGCAGTCTTGTGAATGATCACACTGGGAAGATCCCTTAACAAGACTCATAGCCTTATGTTCTTAAAATGGTTTCAGAATTACAGAATAAATGAGGAGGGACAGGACCTCTGGTTTATCTGGCCCAAGCCCTGCTCAAAGCAGGCCAAGGCCAGGTTGCAAAGGCCATGTTCACTGTGAATGGAGACTGCACAGCTGCTCTGGACACTGGAACTGGTGTCTTCCACCCTCAAGGGTATTTCTTTTCTGTAATACCTGATTCTCTTGATACAACTTGAATCTTCTGCTACATCTTATGCTGTCACGGTGTCTGTGAGGTACCTGTGTACAGGGTGTACCTGATGGCAGGGAATAGAGGACACGGAGCCAGACCCTTCTCACTGGTGGCCAGGGACAGGGCAAGAGGGTAAACTCTTGGAGTCTCCATCCTCAGGGACATTCAAAACCTGACTGGCCACAGCCCTGAGCAACCTGCTCTAGCTGATCTCCAGCTGTGCCCTCTGCATCAGCCATTCCATGTGAGTCTGTGATTTAAAAAATCAGTCTGTTACAGTACAAACAAATTTCACAGTTACTGGAATCTTCTCTGGAAGGCCTCTAATGGAGAGGTTCTCTCCTCCTATTTTTAATTGCATTTACATATCTAAGGCTTAACTGCTCAGACTAAGCTTTCCTAAAGTATCTCCCACAGGCAATTTGTTTTGTGAAATTCAAGCAAGCATACTTAAATAATTAGAAAATGAAAATTTCAGAAATATTATGCAATGATTTGACTGTATTACATGCTGTGAAACAAGTGGCTGAAGTCTGGTTAAGGCTTGGCTCTGATTGCAAATATATCACTGTTGTGTTATCATAGTTTGTGCCATGGGGGAAAAATTCAACTGCCTTTGACAAGCTAAAGCTTGAGCTATGTTGGTTTGAATATGATCAGCAGAAGCTTACTGAGAACAGAAGTTTAACAGTTGTGTCAAGTAAAGATACATATATTTAATACAGGTATGTTTTTCTGCCAAGCACGCTCTGGACAAAAGCTTTGGGAAGGTTTTCCAGAGAGCTCTTGGAATCTGGTGCTGCAGACTGAGGTGGTCCATGTGCAAATAAATGGAGTAAGGAGAACATTATTGCTGTGCTTTCCATGTCTTCATTCAGAAAGCCTGGAGGGGGAGGAAGCAGCAGCCTGAGATCGTGTTCCTTCTGCCTAGCTTAGACCATTCTTGTAGTTTTCATTGTTTCTGTGTAATTTCTGATTATGTCACAATAAAGAATGTCCTCCTTGAGGTAAACATCCCTCCATGTCATGTCTCCAGCTGTAGTCTCTGTAATTATAATTTCAGGCTTTGTCATTTAGTCAGGTTTTATTTGAAATGTCATCTGAAAAACTTTTGGTTATTTTCTTTATGTCTTTGGTACAGGCTTTTCTAGGTAATTTTGAAAATGGTAACTTCTCTTTGTCTTGAGGAAGTAAAACCACTACAGGGACCCCTGTTTGTTTCCTTTTATCACAACTAGTAATGCTCAAACCTGCTCTAGCAAAGTTTTCCCCCACATTCTACAAATATTCTTTCCCTTTACTTCTCCTCAGAAACCCTGTGCTAGAGCCCGCAGTTGATACGAGAACATGGAAAATACCTGGGTGTGTCTGCCTTACCAGGAGTTGCTTTCTTCTCCTTAAAACTGACATTCTGCCTTCATCTCTGTCTAATTTTCTGTAACACATTTTTTTTCCTCAAACTACAAGGTTGTCTTAATCTTACCTATTTTCAATGTATTGAGGGGGGGAAAAAAAAGAAATATTTATCTATGCCATACAGATCAAGTCATGTTGTTTTGACAATTTCACATGGGGACTATTACATTTTCCTATTCTGTACAGAAAACTCAGGTTTGGGTTTCCAACAGATTTCATCTTCATGTGTGAAATCATATCTCAGTGTTTTCAAGTCATTGGATAAGATGTTAATTTATTTGTTTCTTTGTCCTAGCAGTTCCCTAATAATTGAAGTGTTTTACCTAAATGAAGTTTTCCCTGTACTCTATTAGATGCTTCCTCATCATTTCCTTCTTTGCCCCTTTGGCAGAACTTTCTGGTTCCTGATTTTCCATAAAGTACCTAGGCACAGAACTAAAAACTCATCAAATGCATTCCAGTTTTTTTTTTCATCTTAGTGCTCATCATTAGTCATAAATAGTACCTGCAGGTAAGTCTTGATTTCCTTGGTCTTTTATATCTCTTATGTTTTATGAGACACAGAGCTGTGTGATACCAGCTCAACAGAATGTTCAACCTTCTTGCATCTGCTTGCTCCATTTTACATCATTTACTCTTAAATATCCTCTTCATTTGATTAGTACAGTTCTTGCTGGTTTGTTGTCTTCTGTCTTGTGTTTTTTGAAGTAAATCTCTAAGGGTGCTTTAACTGTCATAGTTTAAGTTATGAGCATAAATTTCAAGTAGTAAATTTTGTTTTCAAAAACTTTAGTAAAAGTTTGTCATGCACACCTGTTTGGTGTTTTTTGACTAGTCTGCATATTTCTTTATTCTCTGCCTGCATTGAGGTGACTGATGATGAGAAGAGTTAAAAAAGGATGCTGAGATTCTTTTCTATCTTGCAGTAACCCAGAAGAGTCTGCATTTTACTTTTCTAAGGGGATTTATTTGGAACAAGCTTTTTTGGCGTATACCTTTGAGAGTCCTTTATGCAAAAAGAAAAAAAAAAAAGAAAAGTTTTGCCTTTTTAAAAATAAAAAGATGAGTGGAAGAATTTTTTCTTCAACAGGCTGTCCCTAGAAACAGCAAGTTCTAGTTTGTGAATAATTTGATACAAATACCAGAGCCAGCTCCTTGAAGTCCATATTTATGCAAGCAGTAACAAGAAGACAGATTTCTTTTTGGAGCTTCTACCAGTTGAAGTAAAATGCTGCAAATTGCCATTCAAGGAGGCCATGGGAGGTAAATCAAGCAGATTACGGTTAATAAACCTGCCAACAATTAAGGCCTTATCAGAAATAAAATCAGGGGATTATGAAATAAGCTAAGTAAAGCCTCTCTCTGGTGAGCAACAGACATTTCTGCTACACATTTCAAGGGAGGTTGTAAGCAAAGAGCTCTGGTTTAGGAGCCCAGCCTGGATGCGAGTGGTCAGTGAGGCAGCGGCGAGCAGGAGCAGCCACTGCCCTGTGCCCTGTCCTGGCTGTGCAGGGACCAACCATGCTGGAGCACCTCATCCTCACATTCCAAACAGCAGCACCCCCATAAGGAGCCTGCCTGTGATCGAGAGAAAAAAATATATATGATTCCCTAAAAAAAGATGAATTAAAGCCAGGGCAACGAGCTCATAACTTCAGTAGCTGTCTTGGGAATATGAGAGCAACTTAGCCAGAATTGTGACCATGCTGCTGTTTCTGCCAGAAATCTTTTTCTCCTTTCTTCACTCATTTCCTAGAAGTTAGTTCCCTAAAAAAATAAAAGCTTTTATTAGGTTTCTATTTATAGTACCAAGTTAAGATTTAGCTATTCCTGTTTGGATCAGTGCCTTACTTTTGCCACAGTATAATCATTTAGCTGAGCAGGGTACCCATTGTTGCTTATAACAGTAGAATTTAAATTATAAAGCATTGGGACTCTTTTCAGAAGGATCCCTGAAGATGGCTATTCATTAGTGCAGATTCCCTGTGACTCTGAGTAACTCTACCAGGGCTGGTACTTAATATGGAGATACATTGGACCATATTGGAATTAAACAGCCACTGAATCAGGATGATAGATAGGAAGTAAAATCTGGTGTTTCATAATATTTCAGGAACTCTGAACTGCTCTGCTGACTACATACTACATATATATTCATATATATATATATATATGTATATATATATATATATATATATATATATATGTGTGTGTGTGTGTACAATTCAATTTAGGAAGCCAGAAATGCTGAGCAGCTGTTGTCAGACAATTTATCATGCTAGACAAACTCCTAGATGCAAATTTTTGTCTTATGGAACATATTCTCAGCTGATGTAAATAAATCTTTTGGTTCCACAGAGTATTGATTCAGGTAATATAAAACCCAGAAGAAACATAAACATTCATCTCTCTCAAATACTTTACAATAATTTCTGATTTTTTCAAAATTAAGAAATGTGCAAGAAGTAGAGACCATATAATCAGACTATCTAGCTGGATCATTTTCACTCTATTTATCTTTTGAAATAAATTGTTTTACATAACTTCCATTGTTTCTTGCTTTATACACAGCTTCATTTTATTAGTTTATTTTTCAACAATATATTGACTATTTGATGAGTTTCATAAATTATTTTGTATGTCAGAGCAGGAAAATAATTTTTCTTAGTCACCCTGCTCTAATTAGTGCATTAGGAAGTGATGTTGTCAGGATTGTGAACACTGTAATATAGGAAAAATGGCTACTGACATAATGCCTAGATTCATATATTGCAAATGCACTTGTGTCTCTGTCATCTAATTAAATATAGTCCTCAGGTCAGAATATGATTTGTTGTCAAGTGACAATTTAAGAGGCTAGAAGAACATGTTTGTGCTGAAACTAGATCAGGAGTTCTTTAGCGTTACTTGTAGTGCATGGGCAATGCTTTTAATGACTTTTTGACAAGGCTTTTGCTGCAATTCAACAATATCATTGCTGTAGATAATATCAGAAACTTCACAGTGCAGGCTTAGTGTGTTATAAATTTGTTTTTAGCATATCAAAACAGAAAATCACACATGAATGCATACATTGACAGAATATCCACAGAGAAAACATTTACGGATTGTAAAAGAATAAGTAAAATTAACAGGAACAACTGGAGCTATTAAGTTTTGCCTTGTTTGTGTAGCACAAAGCTTGTTGAAAACAGAGGGGAAAAAAATCAAAAGTATTTTATTGGTGTTGCTTGGTTTTATAAACATGAAAAAATTGTGTCTTCTTTAAAAAATGTCGTACATCCTACTTTTTTGGTTGCTTTATTTTGTTGGGGTTTTTTTTCTTTCAAAAGTGTTTTCATTAGAAAGAAGACTCTGACACCATTACTAAGGAGGAAAAAAAAGCAGTATGTAGTCTATTGATCTTTTGACTTAGAGGAATCCATTTTTTTACTTTTACATTATCCAGGTTTAACCAGGGTAAAATTTGAAGTATAATGTTAAACCGGGTTATATGCCACGACTGTGTGACACAAAAGAAGAAACTCCATTCTCTTGGCACAATTTTCTGTTGATTTTATAGTATTCAGGCATTGACAGAAACCAAGCTAAGTCTCACACAAGAAGCTTTGTTGCTGGTTTGGTTTTTTTAGTCTTGATATGGATTATTTAAGTATATACATAGTACTTTTGCTTGTGAATATAAATGTCTCATAAAGTGTATTAATGATATTTCTTTTTTCCATGGTTTCCTGAGATGCTTTATGACTGTTACAGACTTAATCAATATCAACGACCAGATAAAGAATATATTTTCCTCTGACTTGCAAGATTATATGTTTTGCTGGTTTGTTTTCTGCACAACATGAGAGGATGTCTTTGCAACCTTTTCAAAATCCCTCTCCACAGGTTTGGAAATCCTAAGAGTTTTTTTCAATTATTGCCAAGACAAATAGAGCTTGACATTAGTGACACTTTCATATAACTTCCTCCTAAAAAAGTAAGGGTTCTCAAATACAGAGCAATATTATCCAATTTATAGACACAAAAATTATTAGGTGACTCTTGGATTTGCATAGACATAGTATGAAAAGCAGCAGCTCCATTGGGGATGTTTTAATTGTATGAACGTAAGGCTTCTCAGAGCGAGTTGAATTACATGATCAGGCAAGAAGCTGATACCTGTCTAACATCATATGAAATAGTGTGCAAATTCTAAACTTTGTCAACATGTTTGTCAGGAGTCAGTGGAGGGGTTGTGAATGGCAGTGTCTCCAAGACCTCACATCTCTGCCATGCTCCTCTCATCTGGGATGTGACAATTTTCTTTAATAGTCATAGAGCTCTGCTTGTTAAGGTTACAGTAAATTTAAAATGAAACCCTAAAACTTAGAAATTTTTTTTTTTCATTTTTCCTTTGTTGCACTGTGCTCAAGAGGAAAAAAAGGGTGCAGTATTCACCACCTTTATAATCATGTCGGCTACTCGTGACCAGAGCTTGTGACATTTCTAAAAAACAGTTTAAGCTAGACATGGAAATATTTTTACACCAAGGTTTTTATAAACAATGCATTTTTTAAACTCAACATCCCTGGTTTAGTAGGGAGAAAACCCACTATGTTTGTAGCCAGCAATTGCTATTTAGATATGTCCATTTATCAATTTCAAATATAGTTAGAGTTCCCCTTTTTAAAAATTGGATTGATCTCTCCATTATCTGTGAAATCTTTCAGACTGAATGAACTTAATGTGTTTCCATACGCCAAGAGCAGTTTAGCAGATTCAGGACTACGACAACAGCTGACTAACCTTCTCACTTTACTGTGGACAAGATGATACATGCTAGTTTTCCCCAAGGATATTTTCAGATCTCTGGCATGACTCCCTATCTGAAAGGTGTTTATAGCAGAGAAAGGGCACTCAGGCTTTGGGTAGAGGTTGTACTAGAAATTGTGCTAATCCCTAACTCTGATTGTAGTGCCATCACTGCAGGGTTAGCCAGGGAGAGCAGGAGGGGGACTTCTTCAAACTGGAGTTGAAAAGTATGGCAAGAAGGGTATTCAAAAAGCCAGTGGTGTAATGGGAGCTGGGTATGTGTCCTATATTTGTAGAAAACCCTTTTGAAGTTCTATTATTATTATTGTTTATTATTATTATTATCAGCAACTGAAGAAACTAGCTGTGCCAGAGGAGCTATTGTGTTCATAGATCCTGAAAGTCATGCTGAATTTTATGTTTATTTCATGTTATAGTGATTGCATCCTCAATTAGTTTATGAATCTGGATATTTATGTGTATATATATATATATATATATATATACACATAAATATCCAGATTCATAAACTAATTGAGGATGCAATCACTATAACATGAAATAAACATAAAATNATATATATATATATGCAAGCAGAGATAGAATATAGAATAATATCTAAAAGATTGAGGAGAGATGAGATGATGTATTATTTACCATGCAGGACAAATTTTTAGAATTAGAATGCAATCCTTAGTACTTTGTGGTAGCATATTATTCAACAGTGCTTCTAGACAGCAAGGGCTAATCTAAAATCTGTGAGGCAGGAACAAGCAGCAATATTTCAGAGTTACAGCCCACTACATCCTTGGTTTATGTGCTTTTCTATACCTGTATGTACCAACTNCAGTGGTGGAATGAGAGCTGGTGATGTGTCCTATATTTGTAGAAAACCCTTTTGAAGTTCTATTATTATTATTGTTTATTATTATTATTATCAGCAACTGAAGAAACTAGCTGTGCCAGAGGAGCTATTGTGTTCATAGATCCTGAAAGTCATGCTGAATTTTATGTTTATTTCATGTTATAGTGATTGCATCCTCAATTAGTTTATGAATCTGGATATTTATGTGTATATATATATATATATATATATATA
>VZRH01007515.1:1758985-1820087 GCA_013397555.1 Urocynchramus pylzowi
CAGCAATATTTCAGAGTTACAGCCCACTACATCCTTGGTTTATGTGCTTTTCTATACCTGTATGTACCAACTTTCTGGCTATTAGTGGGATTCTGAATGTTGCTGAGGAGTAATAGCTTGACAGTTTATCTGATAAATATACATACATCAGAATTTCATACAGTCCTAATTAAAACTACTGATCACATTTTATATGTGAAGTACATTTATATGTGGAATAAGTGTAACCAGATTTTATAAACTGAATTGGGATTATAGATCAAAGAACAGATTTTCCATGTCAAAGGAGTAGTTGCACAATTATTTTTGTATTTATCATAACAGATATGTAGGACTGCCTTATCAAGTGATATATGGTGCTCTGGTTTCACAGTAGGCAAATGAAGCAGTGCCATTTTTAGATCAGGGAGCAACCAGCCCAGCATATATTTTTTCTTTTCCGGTAATTTATAAAGAGAATGAAGTTCTTAATCCATCATTCAACATGGAGGAAAGAAAAATGGAATATAATATTACCTTGACCTTTATAGCACTCTGCTAATAAAATTTCCTGAGCACTCATCCTGAGCTCTCAACTTTCAGGAGTTCAGCAGCCTGTTCAATAGCAGAGAAAGGGGCCAGACCCTCAAAGGGGGTGTGTGCTGGTTCCAACACACATAGCATCCTCTGGTGTCCTGCGCTGTGACTTCTGGAATTGATGCTTGTGAGTTGTCATTATCTCCATTGCAATAACATTATTATTTCCTTTTCATCGACCTAGCAAGACTTAAAAATGGCAAAGCTTAAAACCTAGTATATGTTTCACTTAGGCTTGACCCAAAAGACAAAAAAACTGTCCTGCTGTTTTGCAGCAGAGAAAGAAGTGCCTGCTTGCACACTCATTGGAGACAGCCTTGCTTCTAACACGTACATATCTTAAAATTCATGCCTTTAGAGGAGCTCTATAATGTAATTTTGTTGTCAGGGTGCTCTCCCCCATATCGGCGGTTTGGCGTGTTTTTCAAAAGGTCAGTGGGAACTGCTTTTAAAATGTTACTACTGACAAACTTTAGTGTACTGGCTGTGTTGGAATGCCCAAGAGTTGTGATGGGTTGTGTTTGCTGCTGTACAAACACTCAAGCAGGAAAGGCCAGATAAGAAAGACTTAGGACTTTGGGATAACTGCGGATATTAAATGTACTGTTACAGGACCCATTGGACCTCTAAATGCTTTTCCTCTTATTTAGTCCTGATTTTGGAAAGGATCTACTGCAATGTAACTTACTTGGTGACTCAAAAGTCAGAAAGACTAGAGGTCAGGTAAAAGTAAGAAATAATTTGGAGTATTACTATTCTGATGTAGAAAATTAGATGACCTTGAATATTAGCAAATAAAGGAAGCTTTTACGCAGAAATCAGTGTAGGGTGCTTCCCATCATTCATTCCCCACCTTGTGCATGCTAAATCTGCAGAGCCAATCACAACTTTTTCAAGGATTCTTACCCCTTTTATACTAGTTAAGTTTAAAAAATATTCAATTTTTAGTACAAATCCACTTCTTTATATTTATTACATAAACATAAGGCACAGAATTTTTTAGATGGCTTGCAACATAAGGATGAGAAGGTCTAGATAGGCATAACTAAAGATTGTGAATGTTTCAAAATAAAATGCTTGTGAAATCACTATTTGCCATCCTTCATGGGAGGCTGGTGTAAACTGCCATAGCTCTGCTGAAGTCAGTCAGTGCCCTGAATTTCCTACCTAATAATGCACAGAATATGCCTTGAAGCACCTGAATGGAAGAGTGACAAGTGACTCACACTCAAACTTTATTTCTTTATCTCAATCATAAATTTAAAGGCTTATTTCCCCTTGGAGTTCACTGAGGAAGTATTTAATCACAGGACAACAGGGAGAGCTAAAGCCAGTTAAGATGCCTGACATCTATTTCATAAAATATTTAGACAAAGTACATTACAGAACAGATGACTTTGAAATGAATGGGGGCACTAATGCAGCTGACTGCCTTTAACACAGTGTGTTCACTGAGGATGTTCTCTGAAGGAACTGCACTGCACTGGAGTTCAGTTGCATTTGGAGTATCACATGTGTTCCTGCCGCTAAAGGAACAGGACCTTATTTTAATTTGAGGGCACTTACTTGCTGGCAAATGGAATAACATGGAACTGTTCCTTGTTATCTACATTGAGCTGAAACTTTCAAGTAAACAAGCAGAATAATACTAAAGAGCTTTTTTAAAAATGATATAGTGAGTGGTGTGTATGTCAACATATTTTGAAAAATTTATTCACCTCAGTAGTTTTTGAATTCCCAGAGCTACTGATTGAGCCTGACTTTTCTGGTAAGATTAACTCAAGGAAAAGAAAACCCAAAAGAAATTTATAAAAAAAGTTGATGCTGTAACATACATTAACAAGAATTTGAATATTGAAATATTTAAGAAACAAATCAAAAGACATTGGCAGGTTCAAACTGTATTTTAGGAATGGAAAATTAATTATATGAATTTATACTTAGCTGTCTGTTGACCTCAGCTTAGTTTCCATGTTGTTTTCTTGTTAAGATCTTAGAGACTTAGTTTACATTTTGACTCTCTATATTCAATCACTTTTGGTTTAAGTTTCATTTGAATCAATGACAATAAAGATTGAAACAATCTGAACTGTCTGGTATTGTTACTGATGCAAGCTGCAAAATATGACACCAGTGAGCAATATGCCCTTGCCACAAAGCAGGCTAATGGTATGCTGGGTGGCATTAGGAGAAGTATTCCCAGTAAGCTGGGGTATGATCCTTGCCCTCTACTCAGCACTGGTGAGACCCTTCTGGAGTGCTGGGACCAGTGTTGGGCCCCCAGCACAAGTCAGGGGAAGGCCACATGGAAAGGCCACAAAAACTATCAAGAGGCTGGAGCCTCTGACATAGGAACAGGGACCTAAGAAGTGTTCTCTGGCTTTATGTGCCAAACAAACAATTCAGAAATGCTGAGCACCCTTTAAATCTTCATCAGACAGGGGCTTTCATCTCCTTTGAAATTCTGTGGACACCCAAGAGCTAATTTTAAGATTTTGTCTTCAAATGTTTTCCATAATACAGGGTTAAAAAGCATGTTTGCCCTTAATCTTTGCACTATATTGCTATGTGTGTTTTTTTGGGTTTTTTTGCCTTATGGCTGGAATTTTAAGAAACCCCAAACTTTTAAAACTTGATCCCTCACCAACATTCCCTCCCATTCCCTCCCTCCTTTCTTTGCCCCATTGTGCCCTCTCACTTTTTTTTTTTTTTCAGCTCTAATTGACATTTATGAATTTGATGGTCAAGTGACAAGGCTTTTGAAAAAAAAATTAGCTACTGAGCTATCAGGAGGATCACGTTTCTGCACAAATCACTGCTTCGGCATTCGCCCGTCATTTTAATGAGGCACATTCCTTTGAGCTGGCAAGTCACAATTCCACCACCCAGAGCCTCACTCTGAGGTATTTTTATAATGTCACAGTTTTTTGTTATAATCCTTGCTAGCTGGCACCATTTGGCACATGCTTCCCTGCAGGCTATTTCTAATCCCATTACTGTGGAAGTGACTCAGTTTGTAGCTTTTTTAGCACGTTTGAGGGAACATCTGAGAGACACTTTGGTCTCCATCAGTAATGGCTGCGTTTATCTAGAGTTTCCAGCTGTGTTTAGCTGAAATCCAGGGAGAAAATGCTGTTTTAAAGGTAAAGAGTAGATAAAGCAAATTTAAATGTTCACCTTGATAATTAGGAATGCAATGATGTATGGAAAGCTGCCAGGAGAGTTTCATAGTTTTCAAGTAGAAGTATAGATGAGAATAAATCAATTGTTTGGCTTTTTAAATTCCCACTTCTTCTTCAGGAAAGAAAAAATGGACTGCAATTTACATCTAAATTCTCCTGCTGCTACTAATTAAAAGCAGTTTTTTTCTTCTTTAGAAATACCTAAAGTATGCTTGTTATCACAGAATTGTTGTTAAACTTTATTCTCTTCATTTGTTAATCTAAGCCATAATGAACAATCTCAATGAGAACTTTGGAATTATAAAGGGTTTCAAACTGTAGGGAAATAGTTCATTTCTAATTTTAAAGAAAATAGGAAGAGCTATCCTGGCTCCAGCTGAAGGTGCAGTCAATCTGGCCTTCTGTTTGGCATGTGTCCATTAGCAGATAATTAGGGAAAGAGTATAAAAACAGAATTATATTCCCTATGCCATAACCTTCTGATTTTGGAAGCTACAGCCTTTTCTGAAGCAGAGGTTTATATTTGAAGCTGAGGTATCCATCTTTATGTTTTATATAATTCACAAACCTTTCTGTGAATTCCTTTAACTGCTTTCCAACACATTCAGTTTCTGACATATACATCCTGTGCTAAAATGTTCTTCCACAGCTTAATTACCTACCCTGTGGCAAGAAAAAACCCTGTACTTGCTCTTTTCTAAACGGCTCTGTGATAACTTAAGTTGATACCTCTAGTTGTTGCATTTGGAGGAAGAGAAAATCTTTAATATTTACTCACCATATAAATTTTATCAGTTTCTTTGAAATTATGCCAGTAGAACCAGACATATCTTTCCCCCAGAGTTATCCCTTTCCAAAAAGTGTTAAAAGATTTAAATTTTGTAACTTCTTTATCCTTTTATTTAGCCCTTCTTTCTATTTCTTGTATTAGTTCTGTATCTTTTTTTTTTCCTTAATTGGCCTGCCAGAGCAACATACAACATTCAAAAGTCATATGTTTAAGAGATTTATGCATTCGTATGAACTTTTTATTTGTTCTTTATTCTCCTGATATTCATTCTCCTTCAGACTGCAGCTGAACAATAAATTGATAAGTATGGCCAAATATCCACAAGATTTTCAAAACCTCTTTTTTGGGAGGTGGAAACTTGGTGTTTTCCCTGCACATTTCTATTACATTTACAAATATATAACCTAGGCATCCAGTATCATGAGAACATTTTGTGACTTTTAATAGTCCATTTAAATTTCAAACCACCATTAATAAGAATCAGTTTGTTCATCTCCACATCTACTCTCCTTTACAGATTTATGAACATACTGAACATTAAGATGCCTTTACATAACAGCTCTGCAGGGCTCTCCTAGTAGTGAACTTATCCTCACAGTAAATACTGGCTATTTTGTTTCTTGTTTTTAAACCCCTATTAGTTCATGACCTGGTCATACCTCTTATCTCTTTTGTAGCTTATTTTATAGAGGAATTTTTAGTGAGAAACTTTGTCAAAAGTGATGTGGAAATCCATGTGCTCTATATTGCCCTCATCACACTCATCTGTTCACAGTTACTTTCCCCAAAGAATTCCAGTAGATTTTTAAAGATTTATTTCCTTCCATAAACGTTGGTGGTTATTGTGTCCCTAATACATTAAATTTATCTTTTCATCCAGTAAGTCTAATCTTTTCCAATGCCTTTTATTGATCTTCCTGATATGGAAGTTAGGACATGTACAATGTTCAGACACTGCTAAAACCCTGCTCAAGATCTGCTGTTACTTCCCCAATCTTCTTGACACTGGCACAGGGAATAAGCAGAGGGGCTGTGGAAGAAGGGCACAACACTGCAGGTGATATGGGCATAGGTGGGGCTTCTCTGAGACCCCAGAGAGAAGGGGAGTCTCAGTCCCCATGGATATCCAAGAGGGAGCAGGCAGGTTTTGTGCTTATGTGGCTGTGAAGTAGAGATCCAGCCTCTGAAAGTAGAGGCTGGAGGGCTTTGACCACAGAAGGAAGATCAGGTCAGCCCCTGAGATGCAGAGGGGGCACCAGGACCTGCATCCAGCCAAGAACCTGAGCCACAGAGCAGCACTGGGAGAAGGGATGAAGCATCACAATGGAGAGGATGGAGGGCCCTGCCTGCCAAGCTGAGCTGCTGCCCAGGAAGGATTGCTGCTTGCTGGGAGCCTGGACATGGTGGAGAGAAGGCTGAAGTTCCTCCAGCCCTTGGATGGTTCCCCCACAGCCAAGGAAGACCCAAGGCATGTCAGCTGTGATCGGTCTGGTGGAGAGGGTGTAGGGAAAGGGAGCTTGGGGTTGGATTTCCACCCTGTCCCTGAGAGGGAAAGTTTGAGGGAGGGGAGTGGCTGGGTCTTCCAGGTCATACCTAATGGGCAGCTGAACTTTACAGCAGTGATTTGGCTCTAGCAACCACAGGACTCTTCTTAAGGCTCAAGGACTGGGAGCCACCAGTATGAGTTGATGCCTCCCCAGCTCTCCACACTGAGGCAGCTGACTTGGGGGATGAGGGCAGAGAACTGGGTGTTGTTTATCTGGACTTTACTAAGGCTTTTGAAACAGACCACTAAGTGATCCCCAGAGGTGCTTTCATCACTCATCTCTTCTGTGTGAGGCTGTGATTTTAAAAGTGGTGAAATGCATCACACAGGAGCTCTAAAACTGCATTTTAAAGTTCCCTTAGAAATAGTCAACGAGCATCTTTGAGTGCACACAACTAGTTTTTGTGTTTTCCATTTTATTGAAAGCCACTTTTATTGACACTTCTGTTTGAGACCATTTATTCAAATTTTCCTATATTAAGAAAGATATAATTGTGAAAATATATCTGTGTTTTTCTGTGGTGAAGGGCACAATGAGGTTATTTAATTTTTTTTTCTGTCATCTCTCAACCTTACAGGTCCTTGCCAGCACACTGCTCCTAATGTATTAGAACTGGCTTTTATGGGCATTTTTTATGAGCTTAGCAAATTATTTCTCAAAACCTTCTAGGTCTGCCTTTGTTTTGAAATCTAACTTGCCCCATACTATGCATTCTTTGTTTTCCTTGCTTTTGATTCCTATGCTCTTAATTCAGAAGCATGTCTTACTTTTCTAGGGACTGTGTTTGTTTATTCTAGGTTTTTCTTTGGGTTAGATTTTGGTGTTTGATTTTTTGTGATGGGTTTTTGTAGACTGATTTTAGTGGTTAATATATAGTGCACCCTGAACCTACAATATGCTGATAGACTCCATGCTCCTTACAAGGATATAGTTTAACCAGCTCTTTTCAATTTAGTTTTAACAAGTTTCTTTATTCTTATGTCCTTTGAATTTTAATATACTATTGTGAATTTTTTGCTTGCTCACTTCTTTAAAGATAGCAGTAGCTGGAATATTTCAGAGTATTGCTTCAATAACTTCATCTTGAACCACAGGCGCTGTGTCTTGCTCAGCACTAAAAGATTTTCTTTTCCCTTTGTGGTTTCTTTAACCAGTTCTCTTATAGGCAATCACCTTGGATGCAATTTTAAGTTCTTTCTCTACCACCACCTCTTGTGACGATTGCCAGTTTTTGTGGGGCTATTTTCTCAATATTGCCATGAGATTGAGGCACATGGTCCCACATGTGTTAGTAGAAGCAAGGTCAGAGAACGTTATCATGCATGTCCAAACAGCTGCCATCTTGCTTAACAGCTCAGATGCTGCCTTCCTGCACAGCTAATGCAAATTTTAAAGCCTGATAAAAGATATCTTTTCACCTTAAATTTATGGAGAATGTTCTTATTTTTAATGAGCTCTAGTTTACACCAGATTGTGGATCATCCCTTTAATTCTGCCATCACATTACTTGAGCAGAGACAAGTGCTGTTTTGAAGTGTCATTGTGCTGTGGAAAATCTGACATTCAGAGCTGAGTGCAAGATGTAGCACTGAGAAAGTGGAAGATGTAGGCTCCCAGACAAGGACGTTTCTCTGAATTTTAATACACACCTGTATTTATTCTTCCAGTCCCTCTGATTCAAACATCACAATGTCTGTTTTGCATCAGAGAAATTAAAAGTCTTCTTTCATTTACAAGTTTCACAGGGAAAGTCAGAAGTAGGTCAGAAGACAACTTAATGTTGTGCTGTTTTTTTCCACCAGTAAAAAGCAGTGAAAGAACCTTTTATGATCAATATGGTGCCATTCCCTTTTGTGTTAAAAGCTGGGTGTTGCACTCTGTGTCGGCTCTGCACAGCATGGTCCGTTACTTTAAAAGCCAAAACTTTAATTACTGGATGGAGAACCTGAGAGGTTACCAAGACACACATTATCTGGAACTTGCCTAGGGATGCAAGACAAAGAAGTTGTTTTAAAGAAAGAATAAGAATAAACAGACATTTATATCATGCTTGGGCAACAATACCCTAATTCTCTATTTTATACTTACAAATGATGCAGAGACATCATGCAATAAAGGCATGAAAAGTGGCCTTCTGGTCGCACTGACTATTAAATGACCTTAAAATAATAATTTTTAAAAAACTAAAGGTATTGCAATGGAAAAGTTCCTGCTGCATAAGAAAATTTATTTGTATCTTAATGCGTACTAAAGGGTACATTGTTGAAAAACAATTAAACCTAATTGTTGAAACTCAGGAGTCTGGCAAAGTGAGGGTTATAGTGTTAGTATGATTAATAGAGCCTTTTTAATTAAAGAAACCCAAGGAACTGCACACCTTTGCAAAAGTTTTCAGTAGTATTTTCCTAATGTGGTCATTTACAACATTTTGGTGTGAATCAAAATGAAAGAGTCAGAATTTGCAAACTGATGTTATTCATCAGTGCATACCATTTTCTCATGGGACTCTCAATACGAGCTACCAAAGTTTCAGTTTAAGCTTGAGCATTCTGAAAGATATGAAAGGGAAGAAATCGGTATTTGCAGGAATTGTGAGAGGATCTTTCCCTTTAGATTATAATAGAATGAAGATCAGAATGGAATCATTAGACCTTTCAGGCTGAGAAATGCTTCTAAGATCAAGTCCAATCATAAACCCAATCATAAACCCAGAAAAAAATTCTGGAAAATTTGGATAATGGAAAATATTTCCATGCATTTCCTATACATAGAAAATATTGTAAAGCTGGTCCAATGAACAGGCTGTCCAGGAGAATGGAATCACCATTCCTGGAGGTATTAAAATGGATGCAGATGTGACACTGAGGGACATGGTTTAGTGGTGAACTTTTAAAGACAAAGTAAAAGCCATTGTCATGCCACACTGTGCATCAGAAAACAGAGAACACAGTATTAATTTCATTATTCTGAGACTTTCTTTAGACGAGTGGAAAGGTTTACAGACCTGTTTTTTTTACTGTACTAATTATTCCATGTAGGTCATTAGCATTGATGAATCTAAACATGATATCTAATGGCACATATCATCAGTACTTAAGAGTCTAAATTGTATATTTAATGGCAGCAAGATCCAAATATGGGAGACTTAATTCCAGGTCCTAATTCATAAACTTGGCAGTTGTCACTATGATTTGTGGCACTTGGTGATTCCAATTATGGAGACCTAGAGATCTCTTCTCCCTCTGGAAACCCATGTGCAACTACCCCAGCCCATCTCCCTTGTGTTTTTTGAGTAACAACTGGAACTGCCTTCACAGGACTCCTTTATTGACTCAGAGAGCATTAGATTAATTCCTCTTTCTATTTTCTTAAATCCTTTTCTGTGTTTGTGTAAATTATTTTGAGGAATATTAAATTATTGACATAAGGAGTGATGGGCATTAATATAGTTTACCTAATCACTGGAGTTAACTGCCATTAGGTAAAAACCCATTTACTTAATGGTGCTTTGTTTTTATTTTTATTGTTGTCTAGAAAATAGCTTTTTAAAACTATTGTCCTGAAGAGCTTAACAGGTGAAGAGACTGAAGTGTATAAGCATTCTGGGGAGAAACCTATTGGTAATTAATAATATACTTCATAGTTTTTTTTCTAAGACATTTAGCTTAATGACTATCGAGATTAGACAAAAAATGTACTGTAATATTCCACTGTCTTCTGCTTTGTGTTTTAGACTGTTTACCTGTGTATAGTGAGCTGTAGGCTGAGTTGCTATCAACTTCAAGAAAAATATACTTGTGATGATGTATTTTTTTAATGTCACCACTGTCCTTTATCAATCTCATCTGAAGGAAATAGAACAAGAATTGTCTCAATCAAGCGAAGTGCCTGGCTCCCAAATGGGAGTTTCTGTACTAGTACCAGGACCAAATCTCTTGACTGTAAAATAGAATAAATTAAATTATGAAAAAGTAAAAATTACCTGGCTTCCATTCAGAACGCCATGTTTCAAATATAGTGCTGTCTTTCAGATAGACTTGTGTTTGACAAACCTGCTCTTCATATTTACTGTAGTTCTATTTTAAAATAGAAAACAAACTATTTGTAATGGGAAATCTTTTATGTATCACACATTTACAGTTATATTTGATGCATTTGACTAGTTTAGAGCATAGTGAGAATGGCAGACATGCTATGCTATCATACCTTGTTCATTCTCAGAGCTTTAGAAAGAAATGTTTAAAAGAAAAATTGCTTGCAATCCCTAAGTAGCAAATGCTTCAGAAAGTTCTGTTCTTGTATCAGTATTTCACAGGCTTCAGTTCAGAGGTCTGTTTGTGTTGTGAATAGGAGTGGAAGTAGGAATATTCATGGCACCTCAGTTGCCAGAGATTGTTAGGACTGACAATTTTTCTGTCCCAGTGTTATTTTTCATCATATTCTTGTTAGATTTATGAATGTTCAATCCTGTTTGCTTTAAAAATGTATTTTGTGATATTTTCAGGAAGTGAGGTGACTATGCCTGACATTAAAATTTGGGAAATATGAGTGGCATTTTGACATTATCAGGAAATTATTTCTACAAATCTCTTGAAAGAGAGGGTTAGTAGAAAAGATGCAAAATTAATTTCAGCTGTGAATATACTAATGAATGTTGTTTACAGGTTTACAAGCTTATCACAAGTACATGCAGAGATAAGGTGGATTTAATATGAATTGTTGAAAGCAGGCATGACCTAGTGCACATTAACGTAAGCAGCAATTCAGGCTTTCTGCTTGTAGGAAAATATTGCATGAGGTGAGGACTGTACACATCCATTTGGGAAACAAGTATGGAAACTTGCTAAACAGTGTTGCACCCCAGACACTGATAAAACTCCTCAAAAGATTATCATTCTATTTCATAGATTTCTACCAAATGATATTCACTTTGTTTACTTTACCCATTTAAGATTTCTAAACAAGTCTGTTTTCCTTGACCCTCCAACTTAAGTTTCTGTTATGAATGTTTTCAGCACAGGAGATATTAAAAAAATAAAACAACAGATTGTTAAGGGATTTGATTCCTCTTTTCCTAAAAAACTTCTAATAGTGAGATTGTAGAAAACAATGAGTTAAGAATTCTGACTGTAACTTTTATTAAAAACATCCATTCTGAGTGCATAAACATGTGTTTATACCCAGTTTACCACAAATATAAATAAAGCTATATGCAAAATACAGTTCACACATGTTATTCTCAAGAAAAATAAGAGATGCAGAAATGTGTATTTTTATGCCATATGTAAGAAATTAATTATTAATGTGACCTGAATATATAATATGTTAGTTTGATATAGCAGCAGATTATATTAGTCTTTTTGCGTAAAGTCTCATGCTATGAAAATGCAAGAAAGGTTTTCAAGATGTTTGTAGCCTAACTTTTACATGGGAAAGCCTGAGGCTGTCATTACCACATGTTTTTTCACTGCAGCAGAAGGGGTTTTTGTAACCCAGGTTTTCAGGAATCAGTAAGGAATATTTTTACCACTGACTTAAGGAGGTATGAGGAAATGTACTGAAATATTACTTTGTGTACATTAGAAGAACAGACTGCATTAATCTGTTCATTGTCAGCAGAGAGCAAGATGTGAACAGTTATTTTGGAAAAATAAACTGGGGATCTGACATCTAAAGTAAAAATGATAGTCCAAAAAACCTGCTCAGCTGTTGACACAAAATGTTTAGAGCTGTCTAATCTTCCTGAGAAGCTCTCTTTTAAGTTTCTTTTAAGTTCTTGTCAGTTAATAAGTTTAATGTCATGGCAGGCTTAGAACTGACCCAGTCTCTGTTTCTGCAAAACTAATTCAGAAACTACACAGATTCATCCCTAAATACCCATCCAGTCTGTAAAGTCTGAACATTTCTGGAACATGTCAGATAAAAGAAGTCTCTTAGAAAAAAAAATATTTATAAGATATTTATTCTAAATAATTTTTAAATGTTTTGGTTTAAAACTATGTTGAAATGCTTTTAGAGTAAAGCCACTGTTACATAGTCCTGAACTTCTATATCAGTTAGGCTGCTTTTCTATACAGTGAAACACCAAAGTTCAGTTTTACTTCTAGTTAAAACTCTTGTCTTATTCTGAAAATGTGCTCTCTTCAGAGTAATAAGCTTTTTAAGATGGATGCTCTCCAAAATTAGGTGGAAAACCAGTCCATCAGGACTCATATGCCGTGAAAGAGACCAAGTGAAAGGGATGTGAAACTTTAGCTTATTAGAATTTTCATGTTCATCAGAGGTTCATAATTTCATTCTAGATCCAAAGTTTGCTTCTGTTTTTTACCAATTTAAAATGTCTAGACATCCATAAAGTAAGCTTTAGAGGCAGTTTTCTCTTCTTGGTTAATTGTTAATTCTTGATTATTTACCATAACCAGCAGGTAAATAATCTGTCCTGGTCTTGTATTCCCTAGGCTTCAGTGCCCTCATCTCAAAGGCTGGTTGTTTTTGTCTTAGAAAGTCAAAAATGTTCGTGTTCTGGGACAAAAGGAGAGAGATCCTTGCAAAGGTCCATGATCAGGATTACCACAGAGCTGCTCAGATTTTGAGGAAGGGTGGGATTGCCAGCCCCAAACAGCATCTCTGTGGTTCTACTGAGAGCTCTTTGATTCTTCTTCCTGAGGTGTCACCTCTCAGTGTCAACAGAATCAAAGAATTGCCTGGGTTGGAAGGGACCTTAAAGGTGATTTTGCTTCAACCCCCTGATGTGCTCAGGGACACCTTCCACTATCCCAGGCTGCTCAGAGCCCCATCCAATCTGGCCTTGAACACTTCCAGGGATGGGGCAACCACAGCTTCTCTGGGAAACCTGTGCCAGTACCTCACCATCCTCACAGTAAGGAATTTTTTCTATTTTTTTCCATAATGGGGTGCATGCTGCCAACACAATGAAGAACAGAAGCAAACTGTCCAGCTGTTTTCTCAGACTGCATGGCAGAGAAGTGTGAGCTTCCTGAGTGTCCCTGGTAAATCTGCATCTCTTACACAGTGACTGGATGCTTAACCCCAGGGTTTGGCTTTAAACTGAGTTGCAGATACTTAAAATTTTTGCCTTTGCAGCGATTTGTGTAGAGCTATGATGACAAATACAGATTTCTGAGCCCCAGGGGGAGGTGTTCTGGCAACTGGGTTACTCTACCCTATT
This sequence comes from Urocynchramus pylzowi, assembly GCA_013397555.1. NCBI lineage: Eukaryota > Metazoa > Chordata > Aves > Passeriformes > Fringillidae > Urocynchramus > Urocynchramus pylzowi. The sequence continues at coordinate 1,772,270 of VZRH01007515.1, forward strand.
TCATACACTGTTTTATGCCTTAGAGCTTGTATTTTCATTTCTCTGTGACCACATCTTGACTTTATACCGAAATTATGTGTCTTAAATTTTTCATGCAGTAGATGGAATCGTTTCCCTTTGATGAGTATTTAAAGAATACAGTTGTCTTGAGTAGGAAACTGGTTCAGAGGAAATACAAGGCAGCCAGCCTCTGCCAGTTTGAGAGATCCTAATGTCAAGCAAGAAGGAGTTAATGTGGACTTAAATATATCTGAAAGCAAACACACTTAATGATAATGACAAGTACTTATGCAAATGAACTGCTAATACTCATCCAGCCAGAGGTGATTAAGTCTTTTAGGCCAACTGGAGATTTCACCCAGCAGGGACTGTGTGGTAAAAGACAAAGGTTTAAATAACTTGAGGGGTTATAGCTCTAGTGCTGCACTTAAGTCACATTTCTCTGAATTATCCTTCCTTTAATGCCTCTTCCCTTCCCCCAGGAAGGAGGTCACAACTTCAGTTACCTTGTAAATCTTTTAACCTACACATTTTAAGGCCTGTAAGAGCACTGTAACCTATCCCAGAGTGATATGCTGGTATTAAATAGACTGGAATAATGAACGGACCTAAGGGATTATCTAGTCGGATACTTAATTATGTAGGCTAGGATCAAGGGAGAGGAATGAAGGAATTACATCTCTCTCTCACTCCTGTGGTGTTTGTCCACAGAAAACAGTTATTGATACCTTTCTATTAAAAGCCTTGCAAAGGCAACACAGGCTGGAGTGAAATTTAGGTGTAATATGGTGAAAAGAGGTCTTCAAGCAAATGAACTACCTTATCTGAAATAGAGAAAAGGAAAATTATTAGCTATTGGAATTCTTCTGTAATAATTCTATTTTTTATTCCAAATATTTCACTTAGTGTATCATGTTTATGTAGTGTTATCATATAGTTAGATGCTATTGAAAACTTTGTATTGTATTTCATTGGTGAAAAAATCTGTTTTTTCCTGAAGAAGAACGTACAAAGACATCTGTAAAGACAAAATAGAACATTTAGTAAGTAAATGTTGTTCTAAGAAAAGAGGTTGGATATTTTTGCATATATTTAAGGCAGAATTGGTTTGTAACAAGAATATACCCACTTCAGACATATTTATTTATATAAACACATATATGTATTTTAGTATAAATTGTCCAAGTTCTGCTCATCATTGAAGGCTATTTTATTAAATATATTTTCCAGTCCAGCAGAAATTGGGTGCTTGGTACATGAAGCTACTTTACACCTTTACTCAGAATTATTATTAACTGGTTTGTGCTGTTGTGAACAGCATTTCAGGAAAAAATGGTTGTACAGGCTTATGACTCAACAGCTTCAGGAAAAAGACAGTAGTTAACAGGTGTTATCAATCAGTCCTCAATCTGGTCTTCATAGCTGGGGAAGAGGATCCAGCTGCCTGAGGTTTTCTGATTAAAAATTCCTCCTTAATAATCTCCCAGTCTTTTGCTTGTGCCCACACATGTTTTATACTTTTCAGTGGGCTTGGGGAAATGAATGGATTAGTAGCATCATGTGTCTGAGTCAGCAAGTTAATTAAAGGCTGCATGTGTAAAATGGAACAATGAATTATTTAGTGGATAACAAACATGATCTAAAATTCCATTTACTCACATTTCAGGTCAATTTTTAGTTTCAAAATCCATATACCAAAACCTAACACTTTTGCATATTGCTAAAAGTAAATGTTTGCCAACAACACACTTGCTAAAGTTTCAACTGGAAGTCTGTTAGGGGCTTTGTGACTTTACATTTGTGATGTTTGCTTTTCTTCCTATTTCCATCCCCAGAGAAATTTCACTCAGTGGTGAGAAGAGAATTGTTTGTCTGAAAATAAACACAAAACATAAAGCAGGTTATAGATTTGGACCCAAATTGCATACCATGCCTTGTTTGGAGAATCTCTTCTCAGATTTTGCTATGACTTTATAATGAGCTATCTGAAACTATAGAGATCAAAGCCCTGATTCAAATCAAGATCTGAGTTTCACAGATACACAAAATACATATACACTCACTCACACATCCTTGTGCTTGTTTTTCAAACATCTAATTAAGGCAACTTGAAGGTTTTTTTCCATGCAGAACCCTACGGCAAAAATATTTCTCTTGATTTCACTGGGACTTTTGCAATGCCATGGTAAATCTAGACAGAATATTTTCCTACAAAAGGGTTTAATTTCTGGCCATTTAAAAAAGTACTCTGGACTGGTTTTACTGTAACACATACTTTTCTGCACCTTTATCATCATTCTCAGTATGAAAGGCCTTGTAAATCTGCAAGACTGACTTTCAGCAGTTCATTTAATGTATGATGTCCTAATTAGAAACAACTCCTCAATGTTTCTTTTATTTAGAGCCAAAAGAGGCCACGGATCTATTGTTCACAAGGACTGGTATCCATTTGGTGCAGGAGAGTGAAATATCTACATTCTCAAATCGGTTTATGCAATGTAGTTTTTATTTGAATAACTGAAATCAGTGGTAGATCTTTATAAAGCACATGACTGATGTAAGCAGTTTTTCATGAGCCATTATTTAAAGAAATATTTTGAATTGTCAAAGACTGGAAAGACCATAATGTTTTTTCTTCTTTCCCACAAAGTTTTCAAAGGATTGAGATTTAAAATTTTGACAGGATTCAAGAGACCTGACTTTCTGAATGTTTTGAGTTTTCCTTTCTAAAAGCTTTACTTCTTCAAGAAATTTTAAGCTCTGCACTTGTTTCTCACTTCTGAAACTCTCCTACTCAAGCTCCTACCCAAGAATGGCAAAAGACTTTTTCAGAAGCAGAATTTTGTAGTTGTTTCAATATTATTAAGTTATTCAGAATTCAGTTTTTAATCCTAAATGAAAATACTGGGCAAGTTCATGTGCATCTTCCTTATTTTTCTGTTCTAGTAATAGTACATAAACCTTGGACAGAAATTTACAGAATTCTACATCTCTGTCATTAGACACTGAAGAAAAAGTGAGAAATTAAGCATCCTTCTGACAAAATGCTATCTTCTTTCTCTCTTTCCCATATTTCTTCTCCTAAATCATTGTAGAAATTGATCATTTTTTGCTGATCATTATCTAGATTTTGGTTTTTTAAATTTTTATGATCAACCCTTATTGACTCATAGCTATCATAGTCTAAAAACAATTCAAATCCCTTCTAATACTGATAATAAGCAAGAAAAAGCTTTATTCAAGATCAGAGTTCAAAATGTTATTTTAAATTTACTGAAACTTATATAATAATAGAGACTAGTTCATAGATACTGAATATAAGAATATCAAGATTTATTTTTAACAATTTATATTTCACAATTTATTTTCCTGCCTCATTATGCAGGAAAAATGAGAGCAGACTGACTCAAACTTTCATAAGGTGGTTGAGTTTTTGTCAGCTTTTATTCCTCCAGAGGAAGTATCTGGGGGAAATGGATAATTACAATGCCAATTTTTATTATCAAAATAATGTGCAAAATTTATGACCTGATAAATCTGTCCTTGGATGGAGATTCTCATTTTGATAATCCCCCTAAAATGAGTAATAAAGCACCTCTGATAGTAATAAACCATTTTTCTTTGACATTTCATGATAAGTGTAACAACAAATAAAGGAGGAACTTCAAAGACTGCTTACTTCAAAAGCTCTATAAAGTCCATTTGAATAAAATCCATGACTTTCATAAAAGTGGTGTTGAAAATGTCATGAATTAAATTAATGGTCTACATCTCCTTGCTTCATATTGCCTGTATTTTAATCATAATTTATTCTTCCGCACATCCTGCATGTTGTTGATTGAAGGAAATATTAAATCCAGCTGAGCTTTAAGCAATTTTAAAAGGAATGACTGAATATAATTATACTTGTTAATAGTCCTGAATCTGCTTTTTTATTTGCTGCTGTCTGTCATAGATCAGTAAGATTTGCTTTTTATAACTATCATTAATCTTTCAAAAAGATTAAAAAAAAATCCATTCTATAACTATATTTTGTTAGCTTTCTTACTATAGCTTTGTTTAAATGTTCTAAGTGTACCAGGAAAGTGAACCAGTCAGATTTTATCAACTTCTGGGAAAAAAACGAATCAGCTTTTCTTAATAAAACAAATAAATTTTTGATGTTCCAGTTACAAAGAAAAGCTTATTTGAGAATAGGTTGGATTGATTCTGAAACCAATCATTTTAGAGCATAAGGTTTTTTGATAGTTATGAAGACCAATGACAATGTAGACCACAGTGTCCAGCTCATTAATGTTCTATTACACCACATTTTTTTGTGTATGATGACACTTTTTTTGGTGGTGTCTGTTACACTCAGAGGAAAATTAAGGTATCATAGATTATCCTGAGTTGAAAGGGATCCACACAGATCATCGAGTCCAATTCCTGGCCCTGCACAGGACATCCCAAGAATCCTACTATGTGCTTGATGGCATTTTCCAAACACTTCTTGAGCTCTGTCAGGTTTGGTGTTGTGATCACTTCCCTGGGAAGCCCATTTCTGTGCCCAATTACCCTCTGGGGGAAGAACCATTTACTAATATCCAGCCCAAACCTCTCACAACACAGCTGCAGGCCATTCCCTCAGGTCCTGTCACTGGTCACCAGAGGGAAGAGATCCACGTCTGCCTCTCCATTTCCCCTCGTGAGGATGGGTCTTCCCTCATTCTCTTCTTCTCCAGAAGACCTTCAACAAGGTCTCCCCTCATTCTCTTCTTCTCCAGACTGAACAGACCAAATGACCTCAGCCACACCTCACATGCTTCACCCTCCACACCTCAAGTTCCTTCACCTTCCTTGTAGCCCTCCCTTGAATACTCTCTGATAGCTCTATATCTTTCTTGTATTGTGGCACCCAATACTGCATTTCTTCCATTTTTACCACTTTCTGTACTCCCCCACTATGGAGGAATTTCTTTTTTGTTAGATTGAGTGTTGAGTGACACAAAGAAATGGGGTTGGTATGAATCAGAGCCACACATGTAAGGTCCATTAGTGTAGATATACAGATCACCAAGGGTTTGTCTTTCCTTCCAAACTATGAATGTCATGGTTTCTGCTTTGGTCACTCATGCACCATATTGCAGGAAATGTGATATTGACAATCATAGAAACAGATTTAAAGTGAGTTCTGTTGCACTATAGCATTATGCACAGCCCAAGTAGCAGAACTTTCCCTAAGAAGCAGACCACATTAGTGACCTGTTGCTAACATTGGCCAGCCTAGAGGTGCTGAGCTGTCTAATGATAGTTGATGAAAAATCAATCCAGGGGACAGTTTACTCTGTTGTGACTCCAACAAAGATAAGGTTTTATCTGATTTCTTTACTCTGTTCTGGCTGCCATGAGCTTTCCACTATGAAACCATTGGTCTTTCTGGGCCTTGTCTGTACCAAACTTTATGTGTGACCCTTTCTGACCTTTCTCTAAATACTGTTAAGCCCCTTTCCCAAGGAAAGAATCTTACATGAGCTGTGTAAGACTGCCTGAATGCACTTCTTTCTATCTACCCATGTCCAGACTCTATTAATTTGCAATGCCAGTCCCATTTAACAGAGGGAAAAAAATTTCAAAGAAATATGTGTTTTGGAACTCAGTGTGTTCATATATATCAGTGTGGTCAAAAATGTATCTTAAAAATTTGTATTTCTGTAAGAAAAGCATCTGAGCAGCAGCTAGAAATCTGGTAAGTAGAGACAATAGTGGGGTGTTTGTTGGTGTCCTGAGGAAAAAAGGGATCAAGACTGCCCTGCCAGGGAGCAGGCCCTTTCCTTGGAATAGTTATCTGTCATGTGCTGGAGAATGTCACCATACACCATGACTGCCAGGGAACCAGTTTTCTCCCTGTCAAGTTCCTCCAGCATTTTCACCAATCATTAAATTTTCTCTACCTTTCTGTAAGAGTAACAAGAAGAGCTATGAAGAAGCCTAGAGGTCCTAGTGAGCTCCACTGGGATGGAGGCAGGACAAGGAGGGAGGTGGAGCAACTTCCCCAGGCTCTTGGCTGAAGTGAGTGAACCACCAAGACTGACTCACTGTTTGCTGCTACTAATGAAAAGCAGATTTGTTGGTGTTCTCATGAATGGTGCTACATCACCTTCTGGGTACCACTGGCTGTGTGATCTACCAAGGAATTTATGAGAGATCTGCATAATATTTCATTATATATCTACCTCTTTTTTTTTTTGTGTTGTTTGTTTGTTGTTTTGTTGGGGGGTTCTGTGTGTGTGTGTAGGATACATTGCTGTACATATCACTATTTTTTAATAATCTCCTTCCCAATCTGTCCTTTTTCTCATCTATTTTTTTCTTGCATGTCATTGCTGGCAATGATGGTGTTTTTCTTCGTCAAGTCTTAATTTTATCTGAAGTGATAAAAGTGGAAACAAAACCTCAATTGCATAAGGATACTGGGGCACACTGCATCAAAACTAGTACTGTTTGTTACTGTTTAACTGTACTAGTTATTTTTCAGTAGCAGATAAGTTTTCTCTTGAAAACTGACCTTGCAATTTATCCACTGGGGAGCTAGATAACACAACTACACCCTTTGAGATCATAATTATTGCTGTAGTAATGTTGGACAGATATTTATCTGATTCTTTTCTGAGAAGGAATTGATATTTTAATATAGTATTCCCAGGCTATATTTCTGTTAACAATATGAACAAATGTCTGCAAAAGCCATATTGAGCCACAGAAGTTCCCTTAAGAAACCTCAGCCACATAAATATGGTAACTGAATCCTTGTGCAGTTCAGCTACAGAGCAATGATATACCAATGTCTGAATGTTTCTTTGAGATCACATTAGTTTCCTCTTGGGATAGCTGGAAAAGGTCAAGATGCATAAAGTAAAAGAGGGAATAACAAGGAAACTGATCCCATATGTCACCAAATAACCTTTCTTATTCTTAAGTGACTCCTTCAAGTTAACGTGGTCAGACATGAACCTAAACATGCCCATGGTGTTCTGGTGAGGCTGACAATGCCTGAGAAGGTTTGTAGCACTACAGGTACCCTTTTTGTCTGTGAATTCACTCAGCACTCAGCACTGGCTTTTTCTGCTGCTGGAAAAGCCTGTCAGCCTTCGTGTCTAGCCTCAACTGTACTCCAAATATATTCTGGAAGAGATGCAGCAGGGAAGAATGTAGTGAAAAATGGTGGTTTGCAGCATAGATACACAAACAATAAGGATGTTTCAGGCTTCTGGGGCAGTTCTTCAAGAATGTCTCAACCAATATCTCTCACAAAACCTTAGAAAGAAGATAAGCTAAAGAGAACCCATCAATTTAGATAATATCAATGCCATAAAGCTCTACAGACTGTCATTTAGGGGGGCTGCCTTTTTCTTTTTATTTTTTAAGATGAGGTCTAATTTATGATTTCTGCTTTCGATTTCTCCTTTCATTACTGTAAAACAGTTTCTCTCCACAAATTTAATTTGTTTATATTTTGCACAAAATACAAGGGTGTAAATGTGAAACATACTTTTAAATTAAAAAGGGCTTGTAGAGATAATTCACAAAGTATTTTTATGGGGCTTATTTTGCATTTCTTTTTGAGTTATGTGGGTGCAAGAAACATTTATGGGAAAAGTAAGATATTTTGTACAGTCAAGTGTTTCAAGTTAAAGATGTCACCAGTTGTAAGCTTTTTATGCTACTTCATATTATTCTGCCACCATCATTTTGTATTCAATGGTCCTTTAAATAATCACTTGAGGAAACACTGAAATCAGCTAATGAACTGTGTGCTTTAAGTGCCAACTGTTTCTTTTTAATAGGTATCTGTGTCATCTAAGTCAGATTTTTGTACCATACACTGACTCTGACTTTATGAAGCATAAGGGAATTATGAAATAGTAGTTTTATACTCATATTTTGTTGTTTAAAATTAGATGTATTAGATGACTGACATTGTGTTTTCATGTGTACTACTTTGGCTCTACATGTTTACTTTTTGTGGGCTCTGAGTGGAGACAAAATGAGAAGAAATGTGTATTCTTTCATTTGAAATTTAGAAGGGGAGATGTGCCAAGAAAACAAAGAAGAGGAGAAGAATCATGTGTGTAAAACCAAGGAATCCGGAAAAGGAGAAATCTGCTGTTGTAGGGATGAGTGTTTAACTCCTAAATGTCATAGACTGACTTGTCAGGTTCAAATTAAAATAGAAAATTTTACTCTTTTCTCATGTAACTGAAAAGTTGTGAGGAGAAATCTCAGCCTGAATTGATGTAAATGTAGTGCAACTATACAGAATCAAGAACTTCTTGGATTCATTACAAGTAGAATGGCCTAAGCATGAGCCAGTTTAATATGGTATGTTGAGCCATGTCTGCAAAATGTGCAGCAAGGCTGAAATGTGTTGTTGTCAGACAGCAGTAGTTCAGGCCCCACCACAGATCTTAAAATATTATTAAGAACAGATAAATAATGTTAATATTGTCATCAGTAAAACCTCGTGCTTATAAGTAAATATCTAAGTACAGGAATCAAAACTTAATTAGTTTAGAGTTCTTTTGTCACTATTATCTTGCTTCTGTGAGAATTGGTATAAAAATATGGCCTTATTAGATAATCAGGTAAAACACCTCCTTTTGCAAAATCCAAAATATATTGTTTCTTTGTGTGTGTGTGTGGTTTTTTGTTTTGTTCTGTTTTGTTGGGTTTTTTTTGTTTTGTTTTGTTTTGGTTTTTTTCTTTTTAATTAATTCCAAAGTAACAATCTGTAGTAGTAAAAGCCTGGCCCCAGTGACACTGACTATGTGACTGTGTTTTCAGCTGTCATTTTTGTGTTTTAGCCCCAATGTAAGACACTCTGACTGTGTGAAATTGCTAAATAAGAAAAGTACCAAACCCCTGATGCCAGTGCTGATCATTGCCAAGGACTAAGCCCCTGTGAAAATGTCATCTACACACCTTCCCTTAACAAAATAATTATATATTTTATATTTTTATTTTCATATTTATTATCTATAAAAAACTATTGTGTGCTACCCAGGAAGAAAGTAGGCCCAAAGAAGAGTGTAAAACACAAAGGACAGTCTGAGATTTCTTTTGCTTTGTAATAGTCACTGTATTTTTTATCATTCACCAGACCTTATATTTCCTTTTGACTATTTCACATTTTTCAATCCTATGTGTAGTTAAAGCTGAGTACACTTATTCAGCTTTAATTTAGTTCTGCACAACCCCAGGCAAGCCCAACCCCAGACAAACCCTGAGCATGGCAGATGTGTGACAGAGCTCTTTGTTGCCATTTAAGTAGATTTTTACCTTGCAGAGACAGGCATCAATCTTAGGTCCTCGGAGTTGTAGTCTGGTGGTATCTTTGTCTTCCTACATCAGGGTATTATATTCCTAACCACATGACTGAAATTGTACTTCTAGAACATATAAAGAAGTATGAAGTCTTTGATAATCTATACTTACTGAGATCTAATTGCTAATCAGTGTGTCCAGTATTCCCTCAGATATGGTTTCTTTTTCTTTACAAATGAGTTCATGTTCAGTGCTGCTTACTCCCACTGAGATGTAATCCATAGGTTCTCATGGGTGGAAGGAGGGGACAGGGTCTCAGATCTCAGGGGGGGCTGGCTGGCCATAATAGCAGGACTCAGTAAAGTGACCTGATATACCCAGGTGAGCGGGTTTCCTGCATCGCTTTGAACTGACTCTTCATCATGAGAAAGGGAAAACACACATTTTCAAATCCACTGGCCTGTGGCATGACCTTTCACCTAACAGAACAGCTATAGATTTTACTATTTCCCTTTTTCTGTGTCTTATTTGGTACAAACTTCTTCCCCAAAACCACTGTGCTTCTTCCCTGTTTGAAATACAATGGATCTGCATTTTTTCTTTTTTTACAAATGACACAACTAATCAGCTTCTGAGGGGAAAAAATCGAGACAGCTAACACATATTCATTACCGGGAGTGTTGTGCAGGCTGCATTTTTTCCTCACAAGATTGATTAATTAAATATTTATGAAAGAGAAACACCTGGCATACTTCCATAAACAAATAGGTCTCCTGTGGGTTTGCAACAGCTGAGGAGAGTTTTGAGGGACCACAGGGATCTCAGCGTAAAGACTTCCTCACAGCTTGAGTTCTTACACATTGCTGTTTCTCATAAATATGCACCAACACACAAATAATTTCTATTTTGGAGGCAGAAAGTGCAATATCAACAGATGAAATCTAAAAGACAGCCAAAGAGAAAGGTAAAGATTAAGCAGAACAGAAGTACCGTATGTGGCGAAAATGGCTCGTTTTTGTTTATCTAAGTAGGGTCTAAGGAGGCTCAGTCGACTGGGCCCCTTTTTTCAGGTATTTATCTAGGGCTGGTAGTTAAATACTGAAAGCCTTAGACTGAAGAGATCTGTTGAAATCTAAGGGCAAGGGTTAAGAAATTATGCAAGACACCTAAAAGTGGGAAATTCATTCTGTTCACTATTTCAGCTGCTCTTCCAGATGGATCTGCTTTATAGATACTTCCCAGATTCTTCATCTTCAGTGGAATGTTTTCACTGGTATGTCACTGCTTTAAAAATAAAAATAATTGTGCCACTGACTTCAGCTACAATTTAGCTGGCATGATTGCTTTTATCGACCACTGCTTTACTGTGGCCAGTTTCCTACAAGTGATTGTTTTAGTTCTTGGGAGTGGAAGTAATGTAGCTGTTAGTGTCAAATTCTTGTGCAATATCTTTTACATGTGCTTACATGCCATGTGCTTGCTGTATGTTGTATTATACTTCATCATTCTGCAGCTATGATTTTTTGGGGAGGAAACCTTAGAAACTGGCCAGCTGCACTGAAACTTAGAAGTTTAAGGTTCAGCTGGGAAATTGTCAAGCCATTTTAAATGTTTTGTGTTCCTGAAGCCAGCGTCTAAAGTTACTTTTTGTGATGAGTATTTCTGATATTGGTCAAATATTAATTTCTCAGTCTCAAACACAGTAAAATATATAGGTTCACAAAATTTTTAAATGCAGTTTATAAAAAAAATAAATATTTTAACTTGTTTTTGTTCTTTGCCACAGCTGGACAAATATTAGAAGAAAACAAAGCCTTTTTCATTTTTAAATTCTGAAAGAGAAAAGATTGTTTATAAAAGAAAAAGGTGTTTTTGAAAGCTCAGATTGTTAATCATTGAAATAATACAGATGACATTTGGAAAATTTGGGTGTATTTTTATTTGGTTTGGGGGGATAGTGGTGCTGTTGTTTGCTTTGGTCAATAGATTTTCTACCTGTCAGTACATTGTGTTTGATTGGAGTATTTCCAAGCTGTGAATTGTTTTAAGGATTAAGATTGAGAGGATCATAAGCCTGTCAGTCTATTTAGGAAAAGAAAAAGTGAAGGTTTTTTGATGACGTTCTGCAAACACAACTGGTTTGTAGTGATAAAGTCCAGTGATGTGTATAATAATGTGGAGATAAGGCAGGACTGTGTTTAGTATAAAAATAGGTGGCACTTTGTCTTCTAGATAACCTCCATAAGGTGAAATGATTTTATTGCTAATCCTATGATATTTGGTCAAAAAGTTAATGAAAAGATTATGAGCTTTATCATGAGCTGCAATATATCAGGGCTGAGGTTTTACATGCTTTTACTTGTATTTCAATATGAGTTTTTGGGGAAGGTTTACTAATACAGAATGCAGAATCACCTTTTACATACCATCATTTTTTTCCAGGGTAATCTCTTTTTTAATTAGTTTTGCATATTTTTCCAGATATAATAAGCATTAATATGTAGCATATGTCAATGTAATAGATTTTAAAAGTGTGATTCCAAAGACTTATTTAATCTATAGCAAACTTCTTATGCACCTGAAGTTTTCTTTGTTTTTCCCAGGCATCCATAATAACAGTATTGTGCATTCCAGGGTTAACCTGTTCCTTTAACTAATGTGTTGAGCCTGCATTCTGTAAAAATCTAAAATCACTCTTTAAAATTAATGTGCATGCTGGATGTCTGAGGATTAGACAATTCCATCTTTAACCATCATAATGCATTGCAATTGTATATGGTGAAGGTCTTAAATGTCCTGACTAGAAAGAGTATTAATTCTGAGTGGTTGCAGATAGATCTTGATTTAATGAAATGTCTTTATTTCCTGCTAACAGAAAATGATCACAGGATTGTTTAAAAAGGATGAACTATCGAAATCACCTTGTTAGACATAAATACTTAATAACATTCACTATAATGAGATAAAAAGTGATGGTAGTGAGGTCAAGTGTGAGAAGGAGAGAGTTCAAAGACAGTGTAGACCCTTCCACATAATATAACCTAGTTTTAAAAGGGAAAGAGGAAATGCATTGCTTGATGAGAAGAAAAGCCTTGTGTAAGCTTGATAAATATTAAGGGTTTGTGTGTAATGAGAAATGGAATCTGATGAATGAAATGTCAAGGTAAAATCATTTTAATCAATAATGGAATGTAACATTATTCAGACCATAGTAATATGTCTTCTTCTTTTTATTCTTTCCTAGTGGTGTGCTTTCCTTCCTTTTTTAATAATTTTGGGTTTTTTGGAGGTTTTTTGTTAGCTTGAGATTGGTTATGCTAATGTAGTGTACTTCTGCAGCAAAAATATTGAATGTGTAATGCCACAATTCTATACATAAGCCTAGGAAAACAGAGGTAGTATGTGAAATAACAGCATTTTCTAGGAATATTTATATATTCAAAATTAATTTACTTTCTTCCCTGCTCCCCAAATGATACTTTTAAATATGAAATTCTGACTAGATTACAGTAGATGTCATGTTTGTAGTGGGTGCTTTTTCAGACTCTTGGGTAATGTAATAAAAACCCCAGTGTAAGTAGCTGTGGATAAATTATGCACTATTGCATGCTAGTTGCCATTTAATTTGTTTCACTGTTTATTTTAGCATAATAAAAATGAGATCTTTATTTTTTCTTTATTGAGATCTTGTGGTACAGCAGTAACAGTGACTTTATAATGCCTTGTGATGACAGTGCTTTGTCAGCCTTATGGAGTACCTCATTTGAAAATGCTGGAGTTCCTTTGAAGCATTGAGCAGATAATCTGTCATGTTACCTTTGTGATCTCATGGAGAAAGTATTTGAGAAGATTCACTGTAGCTCAAGGTTTGTTTCTTGCTTGAGCAGCAAGGTCTCCTGATTCCTACTTTTGGTCACAGGAGCAACTTAATGTGTGAACCTCACAGCTCAGGTTTTGGAGCACTCAGCAGACACAAATCTACAAATCTAATTCCACATGCCTTTGTTAACTGTTTGTAAGCTTTCTAAGTGATGGGGAAAAGCATCCAACCAGGAAGAACTGCGGAGTGACTCTACCTGTTGGGAAAAATATTGTTCCTTCATATTTGAAACTTGCCATGCCTTTGCAGCATTTTGGGTGTTGATTTTAGAAAAATAGATTGAGAAAAATCCTTTGAGGGCCTTAAGCTTTTGTCATATAATAATAGTCACATTTACGTGGAAATCAGGCTGGGAGAAGTAATACAGAAAACTACTAAAGCAGGTCACAGAAAAACTTATCTACCTCTTACTATATTATTTGTTTGGGTTTGTTTTGTTTTGTTTTTTGGTTTTTTTTTTCTTTCTATTTATCTTTCTATATTTGTTCAATGAATTTCTTAAATTTTGAAAAAATAATATTAAAATCTTTCAGCGTGGAATTTCATCACACTGAAACCCAACTGATCAAGGGTATCTTACACATGCTTATCTGTTTTTTGTTAATTTGATTGTTACCAACTTATTATTTGGTAATGCTTGAATTGATCTTTTTCCTTTATTGTAGAAGCAATATGGCCTGAATATACTCGATGAATTAATACCAAGTGCTTATTTTTGTTTGGATCAATTTGACTTAATGTCATTCATATGATTAACATTTTTCAGAAATAATATTGACGAAAGTCATTGATCCCTCTTGCAGAAACCATCATATCAGTTGTACTGAAGACTTGCAAATGTTTGATCCTGTGTTAGCTACAAAAAATATTTGATATTGTTCATAGGCTCAACACAGCCAAGCCTAAGTAATCATTGATTGAGACATGGAGGAACAAAACCCGGAGAATTAATTTGGAAACACTGGGCTTCAGTGAGCAGGTCCACTCAGGCACAGGCACCTCATTTCTACACCAATTTTGCTGTAGAAGGCACAAAAAGAGTGTTCAGCAGACTGTTTTGTTAACTGCATTTTGTATCTTTGTACAAACACTTCTCTCTCCCTGGGATTTTGGAAATAGTAGCACAGGAGACACCGTTTCCCTCCCTGTGTTCTGCCATGTCCAGCCCAAATTAACTGTTTCAGTGCAAGGAAGGGAGAGATGTCTTCCTTTCTGGAGCTGCCCAGCCTAAGGAGTCTGGAGAAAGGGAGCATCCCTTCCTGTGGCTGCCTCCCTTTGTGTCACCTAGGCTGGCATGGGGACAGTCACATTTGCAAATATACTTTTTTTAATGATTTCTGAATAAAAAAATAAATTATGTAAACACAAAAACCCAAAGTAAAATGCCATTTTCAGAGGCATATAATGCTATATAAGGCCTCAGAGGGATACAATAATATTGTCAGGTGGCTAACATAGGAATGTCCATGTTATAGCAAACTGAAATGTTATCCATTCCTTCAGGGAATGCCCACTAAAAATTTGCCTTGTATTTTCTGGCTTTGGACAAAGTCTTTAGCATGTTTTAGGATATTTATAGCTGCATCTCATTAATACTCCCATTAAGATAATGTAGTGGGGTTTTTGGGGGTTTTTTTTAAGGTTACAGATTAAAAACTATGTAGCTGGAAGATTCCTATCACAAAGTAGGTAGGGAAAAAATGATAAAAGATTCCTCATGCTATTTTTCAATAGCAATATTTAAAAATAAATTACCTCTGCTGAGTAATTTACTCAGTTATTGATAATTCTTAAGTCAAACAGAGCCCATGTTGTCATGATAGAACAATTCTTATAGCTCTATGCTGGTAACAATTTTTTGCTTTATTGTAAGAAGGCAGGAGAGAAAGAAATTAAATAAGCTTTTCCTGTTAGGAAGCGAGTAAGATTTTTTTCATGTTCTTTTATTTCTTTTGTGTGAAAGGTCATCTGTGATGTTGTAGAAGGATTAAAGTCAAACTTTAAAATGTAATTGTTAAACTTAAAAATCATTTTCATAATATGCTTGTTTTTAGTGTTGCAGTTCTAGGCAGCATTGCAAATACATTAATAATTACAGACAAAGACTTTTTAGAAGTTATTCTATATGGAAGCTATAAAGTAGTTGAGAAGAGTGGTGGTAAAGTATAAACAGGTTCTAAACCATTTGTGTAGGCATTAAGGAGTGGGATTTTTAATTTGAAGTCAAATTTCTTAGAGGAGTGCCTGCATAAATGTAAAATAAGTACATGTAGTAAAAAGAAGGGAAGAATGAAGGCAAAGACATAAGAATCTGTGTATTTCAACATTTGAGTGTTAGGTTTGCAATCTGGTTCAGTTAGAATTTTCTAGCCATTACCTACCCAAAACAACAACCTTCTTGGAACTCAGTATGAGTTTAGGTTTGTATCATGTTCACAACACATATGCAGCTGCTAAAATTTCCAGAACTGTTAATTCAGAAAGTTTCTTGCTTTATTCAAGGTGTATCAACCCCTTATCTTTTCTGTTGTAATTAAACATTTGTAGCCTTACAAAAACATCCTTTAAATGGAAGAATTCATGGCAATTGAGCTCTTTTTTCTGTAAGATATGTTGGTGTGGCATTGGGACTTCTAAAGGAAATTTTTAGCACATCTAGCACTAAATATCAAAACTACATTGAGCAATGTGTCCAGAATTCTAATATCTGTTTAACTGAGTTTCAAGGAGTATGAAATGACACTTAACTGTATAAAGGACATTGTGGTTACTATATAAGGAATCTGAAAAATCTCTACAGATTCATTATGTGACTTGCCATCTGCTATCAAATGACTGCTGACTTCTTAGGAGATCTTACAGAGTGCAATAATTGCTAACCAAGGCTATTAGAAATAATTTTGAGATAAGTACTCTAATCCCTGTAGGAGCTATATTACTTTTAAGAAACTGGTCTGCATATTGGAAATTTTTGATGAATTTATCAGAAGCACATTTCAGGTTTTGAAGTTGAAAATTAACCTGACCATTCATTACTTTTTTAGTAAACCTTGAAAAAAAACTGTTATCTAAATTTCAAGCACATATCTAAGCATGGGGGAATTTTCTGTGTGTGGAATCTTGCTGTTAAGAGTGGATGCTGTAAGGAAAATTAGAGCTGAACTCTGTGACCATAAGCGTTTTTGACTTTAAGAATATTTCAAGAGTATTCCCAGTAGTGAACATCCGTTCAAGGAATCCAATTTGAATTAGTCCTGGGATGAGATTCTTATTTTCCCTGTTGTTGCCATTTACATCTTGCAAATACCTCTTTGTAGTTGCTTCAGCCTTTAAGGAGCAGCATGGAGACAGAGAACCTTGAAACAATTTTCCTTTTTGAGACAGAAGTTGAGATAGAGAAATGGTTTGAGAAATAAGAATGTGCTTAAAGTTCTGAGGATCTGAAATTGGATGATATATTTGGACAAAGTGAATATTTTTCATGAATAGCAGCTTGTGTGTTAAAGTTGGGGGGTTTTTTTTCTGGCTTGGTTCTTGCAAACACAAAAGAGTTATATAAGGTGGGGTGATAACAGCAGCTGTTTGTACTCCTGGAAAACCTGCAGCTGGTTTCACAGGATGTGCTACAGCAGCCCCTCACCTGGCCACTTAATCAATGTTCTTGGTGACAATATAATAATGAGAGCCCATTTCAGTTCCTTTAATTTTCCAGTACATTCATGTTGAGATTAAAATATTGAAGATGGGCCAACAAGTGTCAGTGTCTAAGGTACTAAAAGCAGTGCTAAAGCATGATGGATATCTAGTAACACATTATTGCTCTCTATTATCTGCTCTTGCCTAGATGAGTGATTTGTTCTTGGCTTCCAAATAAATAATGCAGAGCATCCAAAGAGGCCATCTCACAGTTCCTGAATCCAACTTGAAACTGTGATGAACACAGATATTACTAGTTGTTGTTGTTCTTTTTTAAGTAACAAAAAATAGGGCAGTCATAGAATTTGGTGCCTCTTTTTGATGAAACTGGAGCGGTTTGGGAAATTTAGGTTAGTTCCATCAAGTTCCTCACCATGGGTACTAAAGAAAGCAGAGCTAATTGTGGTATTTTTCAGATTTAATATTGTTAGATATTTCAAATGTAAAAATACCTCCTTCTCTCAAAAATTGCTATTTTTAAATATGAACGTTAAAAACCTTGTTTTGAACAGAACATAATTTTTCCTCATGTGACTGCAAGAATTCAGTTATTTGCTCTGCTCTGTATTACATTTTTCCTCCTGTATTCCTGAACATTGTAAGATATTTTCTGATTTATACACTCAGTTAACATTGGTGATATGAGAGAAACAAGGTTTACATTTTGTTATTATTTTGTTCTCCAGCTGACAAACTGATGATGTATGCTAATGTCTGACTTTGAGACAGCTTTTTGATTAAGAAGTGGAATTAGCAGATAAATTAGTCTGCTAATTCAAAGACTAGCCAGACTCCTCAGATAAAATCAAGTTGCTGAGTTTCTTTGTCTCGCCTGTCCTTTGATATTTGTTTACAGATGGGCAAGTAAATTACTATGCCATAGTTTAAAGAAAGAATACAACTCCCCCCAGAATTACTGTGGTGTACACACATGCACTTCCCTTCCCTCTCTTCCACCCCCCCCAAAAAATTCCAGTGTTTTAGCCAACTATGTTTCTGCTCAGAATATGTGGGGTTTTTTTTGAAGGGGGTTTCAAGGCACAGGAGGGAAACTTAAAGGGTAGCAAACTACTTCATTTAATAATTTACAGAGAAGATTTCTGATGTTAAGCAATTTTAAACATTTTTTCTTCACTTTTGGTGTGTCTATTTTAGAAAGTCCAAATACTTAGTGTCATCATTTAGTTTCTCAATGTTGTCCAAATTACCCTTCAGAGGCTGGAAAGGAGATCCATCTTAGCTAGCACTAGGAGTTTGTAATTTTAATATAAATAATATAACAGCTACCAGGATTAAGAAGTCACTGTCTGTTAGTAGTTAAAAACAAGTGATGCTAATGAACAAAAAAATCTGTTATATCTAGCACAAAGAATACCTACAATTAATTCCAACCCGGAGAGCTCTTCTGGGGTTTAGTTTTAAAACACTGTCTCCAGAACTGAAGAGGGAGAACTCTGCAGGATGTAGCATAAGCAAAATAATGCTATCTTTCTTTTTTCCTTGTAACATCAGATTTAGTTCTGTTTCTTTTACATATGTAATACAGATATTGTCATAGTCAACTAGGAGTCTGATTAATCTGGGTGGTATGATAGCTTCTTTGCTGTTTTTCTGAACAAAATCCCAAACTACTGGGAATTCAGAGAGAGTTTGTGACAGCAGCCTGTATTTCCACATAGCTCTATAAAAATACTGTTGGATGCCAGTCATGATTAATAGGAGGAATAAGAGGATATAATGTCATGCAGCTCTGAGAATCTTGCAACCATCTTTAGAAATTGTTGCTTCTTACCAAAATTTTGGAAAGTTAATGCCCTTAAAACCTTTCAGTCATTTTCCATATGAACCATATGTGATCCTTTTGTGTGTCACTTTGAAAAATGAATTCAAAGCTGGATCCACTAATCTTGTGTGAGCTTGCACACATGTGGAGATCTTGAAATGAAACATCACTTTCTGAATGGGACTGCCGCATTTTGAAATAATTTGGAGCTTGGAAGAAAGTCAGAAACTGGCAATAGCTTTGCAGGAAGTAAATAAAGGATGTAGAAATCATAATATAAAAACTCACCAGCAATTTCTGTTTGGGTAGTTCTTGAATTAAAATGCATGGAAGACAGTACGGGTAAAGATGCTTTTTTAAGCTTTCCCAACTGTAAAGTGATACTGGTGTGTGGCCACCACCTCCCTTCTGACTTACCTCTGTTATTTATTGTATTACCTATGAATGAGTGTCTGGTTCATTGTCAATATGGCTTTTAGACCTGACTTTTGTTTTCAGGAGAAATTGAAAGCTGATTACCTTCCTTTAATCTCAGAAAGCCTTCTTAATGGTGTAATGAGATATAAATCCTGCCTTTTTAGAGGGCATGTGTACACAAAATCAGTCCCTGAGGAGGGTTTGCTTTGGGTTTGGTTGGGGGTTTTTTTAGTAAGATTGCAAGTAGATACACAGAGTAAATTATTTTTTGCTACAATGTCTTCTCACTGTTTCTCTCATTTGATGGAACTACCAAATACAGAATAATTAATTTCAGAAATATTTTACGAATTCCTGTGGGTTAAATTCACATTTTCTAAAAAAAAGGAAAGTAGTCGGGACCATAGAATCACTTCTCTCCTTCTCTGTGCTCTTCAAGAAATTTGGTAGATTTTATTTGCGTGTTTGCAATCTGTTTCTTGACAAACTTTATGGAAGTGTTTCTTATGTGAAAAATAGACTAAAATAAAACTATCCTGCTTAGTACAGCTCCCAAGACTCAGTATGAGTTCTGCTTTAAATGGATGGAATGCTGGATTCCCATGGATTCCTTTGTCATGGGGAAGACTGAGACCCTGTTAAGGGAAGAGTTGTGGGTAGCTGTGCCCCCAGCACACCACACTGCTTATGTAGAGTCCTTATCCCAAAATTATGTCCATAACAAGGATCACTTTTCCTGTGTTCAGAAGAAATGGATTGTGCAATCTGTCTGTTGGCTGATTTCCTTGCTTACAATATGACTTTCAACATAGTAATGACAACTCTTGGTTTTGTTATAGCAGAACTTATAAATGGAGTATTTTGCACCATAACACAAACTAAGAGAGAATCTGTTCTTCATAAAACTCAGAAAAATATAAGTGACATTACTGAACTGCTTTGTGGAATTTCAGATTTATTATTCATGTCAGAGTGAGCAATTTGATAATGCTGACTACTTCCTGCAATGCAGAGGCTATATAATTTCACAGAGGATTTTCTTTTCTTCAGCCAATAACTTCCTGTGTATTCCAAGTATATCCACAAGAAGATAACGACTCTGGGGATTTCAGTTGCTGTCATGCCTCTAGGAAATTGTTTATTGTGATTTTAACTGTTTTAGAAACTGAGCTTATCTAATTTTCCAGATTGAAGCCATTGGATCTCTCCTAACTTTGTATTTCACATTGAAAATCTTTGCACTGTTAGAAAGGCTGCTTCCTCGTTATCCACCAGTGATAATGGGGATAGAATGAGTCAGGATTTAGGGATCAAAACTGTTCTCCTGGTGTGCTGCTTGGGAGTTTAAGAAGGACTGCTTAATAAGGAGGAGTAGTTTGTAAAACCTGCATACCTTTGGGATACTTTTGAGTCCTTTTCCAGGGAATGGGTCATATACATGCTTTTATTGGAATGCTTGTAAAATTTTTCAAAGTTTTGCAGAAGGAATGCTCCATGTAAATGCTTGCATATAGAAAGGACAGGTAGGTGGTGTAAAACACTTTGTAAGTGTGAATTAATGACTCAAAATTAATTCCCAATTTCTAATACCTTGGCAGTGCTGAAGTTGATGCCTTCAGTTTTAGCTTTCATATTTCCCAGAGTCTGTACTGCAATAGTATATAACTCTGGATTTCATATAAAGTGTCAGCAAGTTCTCCTCACAGTTTAGTTAAATAAAACAGTCCTTTTCCAACCTGAGAACCAAGGACACTTTTGCAGCTTCAGGCCCAAAAAGTGTTAACAACAGCAAATTGAGGAGAGCAAACTGGGAGGATGGAAGCTGAATTTTGTCCAATTACTGAAGCTGTAATTGGACAATCAACCCCAATATCTAAATGGAGCAAAACTTATAAAAGTGTGAAAACTCATGACCAGTCATCTATCTTGTGCCCGTCTTGGGTCCATCTTGGGCAGAACCCCAGCCAGGCTCTTGTACTGCCCAAGGTGAGTCTTTTGAAGGCCTTTTATTAAATACCTACTTTATTCCTTTAACTCTGTATAGCCTCTCTTCTCAGTAGTCTCCTTAGGCATCAAAATAACCTGCCTGAAAAACAGAACAAAATTTGTCTGGTTCTCTATTGTAACCATTTCGTGCTGCATCCACCAGAGAACAGTCATGGTGCAAGAACTGAGATAGAATGAGGTTTCTATCTTCTCCGAGGGTAAACCAGAAATTTTCCCCAAATTAGGTCGCATTCACAGTGAAACAGAGAACTTGTGCTGCAGCCATTATTCTAACAACATCCATCTGTAAAGTTGTTTCTCTGTTATAACTATGTCTTGGCGCAGAAGTTTGTGAAAATCACACACTCAAAATAAGTAATAAGGTTATCAAAAGATGGGAGGAGAGGCTGCTTGGAAGGAAACACTTAAAGGAGCTAATCCAATGCTAATGCATCTGTTAAAATGCTGTTAATTTTAGGACAACACTTAGAGGAAAGCAAAGAAAATAATTTCAGCAAATGGTATATAAGATTTTTATTTTTGGGATTTCTTTTTAACAATTTTGCTGAAATTTTATTGTATTTTCTTAGGAAAGGGCTTCCTTAAAATTGGCACTCGGGGCCTTTACCTCCTGTATAAACATCCCCAAATAAGAAAAAGTAGGATGACTGTAACGTGCAAGCAATAATCATTTCAGCAGGGACAAAAATGCATGCATCCATGTGTTGTTTTGGAAATTGCCCTGCTCTATTCCTGTGTTCTTGGCAACGTCTGTGATGGCCAATCAACAATTTGTCGGCTGTGGACAAAGTGGATCTTGCAAGGATGGCTGCAGGCAGCCACTCCTCCACTTCTCTCATGAGTTGGTTTTCAGCACTGAGCTGTTCATATTTCCTCCAGGTTTGGCTTTCTTCCCAGACTGGAGGAGTGAGCTCTTTAAAGGAAAGCCCTGCTGCAGCATTCACGGGAGTACATATCCTCAGCAGCCTGAATATAGTGATAAGCATATGTTTTTGGAAGATTTTATGGGTTACATGGAAGCAAGTGCTTTTCCTCATTTTTATGGGTGAGGAACCAGTGTATACCTACCTTAGCAGGTAATAGGTTTAGACATTTGCCTTGCCCTGGCTTTCATAGAAGTCTGGATCCTTCCATGTAGGTCTGCCCTAATACACGGAAGTTTAGCCTTGATCCCAAGAGAACACAAATAATTTATATCACAGCCAGGAACAGATCCAGGGTCTCTTAATTTCTATTCTGTATTATTAATGTCTTGCAGATATCTGTCATGTCAAACTTTCCAGGAAGCCCAGGAGTTGAGTTTGGTTTTTAATAGCAGCTATTACTCTGATTTCTTAGAATTAGCTTTAATCATTTTAGAAGAGCTGTACAGCAATCTGAAATGTCATCCTAATGCAATATTTTGATATATATCTCTCATGGCATATATGTTAACTCTTACTTGCAGGCACAAACAAGTACAGCCCCCCCAAAAAAAAAACAACCAAAAAAAACCGAAAAAGCCAAACCGAGTGGGAAGGGTGAGAAAAAAATAAAGAATGCTTCTGCTCTTTCTCACAGTACTAATTTCAGCTTTGTTTCTTGGATGTTTTCAGTTAATTTCTTTCCTGTTCTGATTTCTAGGAATAAATAATGAGATGTCTCAGTGCACTGTTTAATACTGTATTTTGTTCCTGAGAACAAAGTAAAGTGTCTCTCTTAGTTTTCAAATCTCTTCAAATCATGGTTTAATAATGGAGAATGAATAATATAACCTAAAAGGTCTGAAGGCTAAAAACACATGAATTTTTTACTGTTTCCTCTACCCTGACCCCTAATGTTTGAATTTGCCTTTGAGCTTATTTCTAATTTGAAATACTAATTTTAAAAGGTCCATAATTTTGAATGAACTCTCTATGCAAGTTGGCAATCACATTTACAAAATGGTATGTACAATATATGCATAACAAAATAGTGAGACAAAAAGATAAAATGCAAAAAATAAGGTACATTCACTCTTCCATAGAGTAACATGTCTAACTTAATAAGATCTTGAATTTGTACTGAAATGCTTTTGGCCCCTGATTACACTTTGAATTAAATCTCACTTATCTACAAGCTTGATATGTACTTTGATATAATTTATATCATATTGCAAGAACTTTTATCAGAGTGACAAATGTGTAAGTACACACAAGTAAGTGAGAGCAAAATGCATTGCAAAATTAATTTCCTTTATGTGGGAGGTATGCTGTTGGGCCAATAAAACCAGTTTTTTGAGACATCTAGCTCATTTCTCTAGGGAAGACTGGGAAGACACCTTTTATCTGCCATGAAAACTGATTAATTTCTACTTTTGGCTCTTTTTACACCACAGGCTTCTGGTGAAAATTAGTTCTCACTTGTAATGTTTTCAGCCCCAACTGTGTTTGCCCTTGAAATCAGCCTACTGTATACAAGTATTTTGGATTGAAATACATACATGTCTTACAATTTAATGAAATATTTCAGCCCTCTTGGTTTATTGATAGACCATCATGCAGGCTTCACAGCTCTGCTCATTGATAAGAACACCTACTGATAAATTTTATTAACCTCCCACTTTGAATTGTTATTGAATAATTAAAATAGTTAGATTGCAAAAGGTTATAAAATGTGTATTTTAAACTGTTCCCTTAGTTCCTGCTGATGCTGCTTTCACTGCTGCTTTTGATGATTATTGATGTGTAGAACATTGTCCAAGTTTGCTTGGAGGAGCGCCTTCTTGAGGCCTGAACATTCAGCCTTCTGCAAGCAGTTTTATACTAGCTGTTAGTTTTGTTTATAGTCTTTTGAGGATATAATTAATCCAGGATTGAGGAGTCCAGAAAAACCTAGAAACTGTTCTCTACTCAATCATCATTGCTTTGTATGAATTGTTTCTCACTTCAGACCAAATATTTTCTCTCCCCTGCGTGGGCATAAAGACAATAGCAATGTCATACCCTTCATAGAAATGAAACAGAGCAACATAAGAAATTTTAGTTAATGGTCTTGGCTTTCCTGGAATGTTTCATAGTTTGTGTGTTTCTCAGACTTGAATTAGTGGTTAGGCTGTATTGCCAAGAATATTTGCCATTTCATTCCCTGTTCCTATGGAGAACGAGAACTGAATGCACTCAGGCAGCTTTTGGGTCTGAAGGGGCTGGGATTCTCTTTACTTGGACAGGTGTTGAATCTGGGCTTCAGTCTGTTAAGACCTTTTGTTGTCAGCTAGAGAAATAGGAGAATTTACTTTTACATCCTTAAACTGTAGGTGGGTAAGAATTCAATGTTGAAATATTAAACTGTCATTATGATTTGGAGCATCTGTTCTCCAACAGGAGAAACATGTGTCACACTGAACAGAGAGACAGACAGTTGTTCATTACCTAATCTTTTCTTACTAGATATATAAAAAATACTTACCTATTACACATTTTTTTATTTGGCATCATTTATGTAAAATTCTAATCTCAATTGCATTATTCATGAGATGTTTGGCCTAATCTCAACATGTTGTTCTTAAAATGGATTCCTCTGATGAGGTATTTCTTTACAAGGTGAGGGAAGCCCATTTGAAATGAATTACTGCTAAAATACCCTGGAATGTGTGATGTTAAGCTAGGGGGCAACACATGAAGTTACCTCATGTTATTTAGAAAACAATGACATTGATATTAGGTGGTGCATAATAACAGACAGAGAACTTGGTGGTGTGTTCTCAAGCTTCTGTTTGAAATAATCTTTTCTCATATTTGAACAGGAGGGTTTTTAAGACTTGGATATAAAAATCTGTAATTTTTAAAAATATTAATTTTTATGGAGTCTGAAGGCCCCAGATTCAGATAAATGGATATGTTGAGTAGAATATCTTGAGAGTACTTTGGTTAAAACATCCTTGATATTCTTTCTGTCTACTTTAGTTCATTTTTAATTTGAAACTAGCTAATATATTTTAAACTAAACTTTCAGTTTGTTTTCAAAAAGCAAACCAGTCTTCCAAAAATAACATGACAAAAGGTGTCTGTGCAAAAAGGGTCCATCTCATCTGCATATTTATAGATGCAGATACAAGAGGGCTGGATATGTAAAGGGGAAAATAATATTTTATCAACTCAGCTGAAAATAAAATATTTCTCTTGGGCACTGGTTTGGTTTGCTAACATCTAACCTCATTTTTTTTAGTTTAAAACCCATGAAATCATGGACTAAGAATGAACATGATAAGACACTTTACTGAAGTAGCAAAACCAGACACCACTGTAATATTTTATGATAACCCAGGAAGAGAATTCACTGTTAACTCAGGACCATACATAATAAAATACAAACACAGATAATGACTCTAACTCCTTTACTTTACAGGGTGGAGATTATAGTAGCAAAGAAAAGGCAGGCTGGGCTGATTGTCAGAAAAGCATTCTTTCCAAGTGACCTGGTGACCCATCAATTTAATTTTATTTTGCTTAAATTATATGTATTGAGATTCCAGCCATGAAATTGATTGCATAATGGCACTCCCCCTGAGCCCAGAGGAGTCCTACTGAAGCAGGGATGCTGGAATATGCCCAGGCTTTTGTGGGTTTGGAACCATAAATACTAGTGAAACTTGCAGCAGTCCTTGCTGCCAAGGAATTTCTGCATCTTGTTCCTACATCTCGGGTTATTTATTGTTATTTTATTTCTGGGGATTGCAGCTTAGGACGCCTGTATCTCACTCAGAGAGGATCCTGAAGGCACAATGGGCCAGCTCTAGTGAGCCTTTATTGATTTAGTGCTTATTGGGGAGGCAATATAGTGTCTGCTGTCATCAGGTGGTGAGATAGGAAGGCTGTGTGCTTCCAAGTAATGGGGTGGAACAAACTGGAGCTGTTTCTAAGTCTCCTTTCATCTTCTCTTGTGTTATAATGCAGTACCCAAGTACAGAGAGGCTAAGTACATGGATTAGATTGACTGGGTCCACAGTCATTAGAGAAGTGCATATTCCCTTGGCCATTAGCAGATGGAAGAACAATGGATAATCGGTGTGAGGTATTTAGTGTTGTTCATCCTAAAAATCCTCTTATCCAGACCTTAATTTGATCACCTTTGAGGATCAAACGGTTGCTCTTCATGTGAATGCTGCACTTCCCCATTTGTTAAGAAAGCAGTAAGATTGGAGGTAAGAGGTACTGCTGGAGCTGGAAGAGAAAACAGCATTTCATATATGAAATAACTGATCTATCTATTTTCACTGGAAAAGAGTGACAGAGCAGGAATTTTATTTCCTTACATTAGGTTTTGCAGTTAATTTACCTGTTCTTCTCTTCATACTTATGTTTCATGTGTTTTGGTTATGAAAACCTATCAAATCTAGATTACTTTTGTGTCACTCTCAGGTGAACCATAAAAATCTATCTGAATAGACAGAAATAGGTACTTTTCCCCCATTCATTGCATTATATCTTTTCCCACCTTATCTTTAAGAAAGCATACATTTCTCATAGGTCAGGAAAGGAGACTGGGAGCAGTTTCAGGCTTTTTTTTCACAGAACAAGGCCACAGAGTCTGATTAACAGTAACACTGGTGTACAGTAAATACAAATATGCTGTTCACTTGTTGGGACTTGCAGATAAAGCTTGAGGCCTTCCAGCTGTCCAGGAAGATTCTCAGACAAGAGGGCAAGCAGCTTCTCCTCAGTGAGACTGCTAAAACTAGGTGGCTCCACTGATTAGTAAGATTTATCTAGGGCATTAGTTTAAATCTGATTCACGTTGTCCTCTTAAAGCCCTTTTTGGCTGTGTTAGACTAAATAGTAGTTTATGTAGTTCCTACTGGAAAAACTGTTCAAATCACCAACAAAGAAAAAAAACAAACCCAACAAAACGTTTAATGTTGTTTGCTGAGGAAAATTCAATGAGCCTTTAAACTCAGACCTCAATTTTCCCTGTCATTCCCTCCCTCTGTCAGCCTCCTCGTTACTGTTTGAGTAATTGTTTTGGTATTCTCTCCGTCTTCCAGTGCAGTACATAATAAGTCTGTAGTGTTGACGTGCTTTGTGGCAATACAGTGCTTTTCTTTTCAGTAAAGCTCTGTAAGAACGTCAGATATAACCTAAAGAAAAGGAAAAATAGAATTGATAGGCTTTAAGATTATCAGAAATTATCATACTCATTTTCAAGGTGAAATTTCTGAGAATGAGAGGGTGGAGCACAGGCAGTTTGTGGGTTTTGTTTGGTGTGGGTTTGGGTTTTTTACTGTTTTGTTATTTATACCATATCTGTGTTATGTAACTTAGGAAATAGGTGTTGCTCTCACCATCCCAACCAATGAAGAAAATTCCCAATATCTGCTTAGAATCAATGTCGCACACTTGGTTACCTCTACCCAGCAATTCTGAGAGTGAGCAAAATGCTATGGCAGAGGAACTTGCCTATGGAGTACCAAGGAAGCTCAGCCCTGTTCTTTTGTACCCTTTTCCGTGGTGTTCAGTGGCAACTTGCAGCCAGACTCTGGCAGGACCATTTTCATTCACTGTCAGAGGTCTAACTAACAAGGACTTTCTGCTGGGACCATTTCCCTTTCCGTTTAACTTCTGTATAATTTCCTTTGTCTTCCATTAATTTCATCTGGTGAATCCTTACTTCTGTGAAGGGTTTCAACAATACAGTCATTGAGTTACTCAGTATAGTTTTTTGGCATCCACTGAAATAAAAAAATACTCTTCCAACTTGGCACAGTGCAAATTCACAGACCATATGCCACCTTGTTGAAGTAACTAGATTTGTTTTAGTTTGCAAATACTAACTTGAGTACTAAATGCCAGGATTTTTTTCTAGTGCAACAGTACTTTGGTGATGAGGAAAAAATTAAATTCCACCTTCTGCATTATAGGATTCCTTTCAATCCCCAGTAGCCTGGAAATTCAGTAAAAGCATTTTTCAGTTTGTCCCATGTTGGGGGGCAGATTGACCTGGCTGTTTTTTCCTTCATTCCCATCCAAAGAAGTTTCAGTTTTCTGGATTTTTTTTACCCTATTTGATTTGTTTGTGGCATCAATTTTAGTTTATATTTTAAAGTTGAATAAACAAACAAAAAAAAAAAAAGTGAAATTAACAAATCCAGATTTTAGATGAATTTCTAAGAGATGGTTGAATAAAAGAGTCATAGTAGGTCTTTTCTTATATATGCTTGATTGCCTAATTTTTATGCTGTCTCTTTTTTCCTGGATAGCCCAAGGCATCAGAGGAGGAGTGAACTGTGTTTGCCAAACCACTACACAGTCAATACTACAGTTAATATCACAATTATTAAGGTATTCCTTGTGAAAAATATATGCTTTGATGCAAAAGTAGTTGTAAATATTTCATCTGGCAATCCATAAACTAGTAAATTTTTTTATTATTAGCCTAGATTTTTTTTATTTTAATAATTTCTAAAAAATGTTCACCATCACCTTAGATAAAAAATCTGAGGAGGCAGTGACTGAAAGCCCAGCTTTGAAAAGCTTATTGTGAATGCTCTGTTGGCATTTGCAGAGATTCAGGTAGGGCTTGAATGTTAAAAATCCCAGATTAAACATAAATGCCAAAGTAATATTGCTGACTGACCTCCCAACGCCACATTAGTTTGAATTCTAAAGCTCAATTTTAGCTGGCCAGGCTTTAATATTAAAAGAATCCGAGTTTTCTCTCTCACATACACTTTTCAAAATTAATTTAATGAGCTGCTGGTGAGGAGTAATAACTTCTCTTGTCCTTGATTTTTTTCCGTGTATCAAAATGATGACAATCTTTTAGGTCCTTTTTCAATGATAAATCTTCAAAAAGAATGTCCTCAGCTTCCTATTATGCATGCAAGCCTGTGAGTCCTGACCATCTTATCCCAAGTTGCCTATTTACAGTCTTGATGAAACACTGATTAGCTCTGATTAGCTAATGGATCTCTGATTAAAATGTCTAATTAAGAAAGTAAGTTATTTTATTCATGCAGTCAAATTAACTTCCTTCCACAAAACCAACATGAGATAGTTGTACATGCTGTGTAAGCACTTGATTCTGAAGGTGCACAGTGTTTCCCAAGCAGTGAGAATTTAGAATATTTAAGTTCATTTCATTAGGTATTGCAAGTTATGCAAGCTTATACCACCTTAATGAAAAGTATTTGTGCAAATAATGTTTTCTTGAAAACACT
The DNA here is from genome assembly GCA_013397555.1 of Urocynchramus pylzowi. Classification (NCBI taxonomy): domain Eukaryota; kingdom Metazoa; phylum Chordata; class Aves; order Passeriformes; family Fringillidae; genus Urocynchramus; species Urocynchramus pylzowi. The sequence continues at coordinate 1,801,529 of VZRH01007515.1, forward strand.
GGTTCATATTATAAAGCAATGAATATCTTGTTAGTGCTGTTTTAATCATGAATTTGTGTTGTGTTCTGGTTTAAACTAGTTGAAAAGTTTTATCACTGGGTATTAACTGACATGGTAGCTTTACTTCAGAAATTTTATTGCCAAATAGAAATTTAGTACTATTTTTCAAGTGATTATTCAGTAACTTTTAGAAATAATGATTTTGGAATGATTTTTGAGTGGTCTGCTAACCTTTAATGATAGAATGTGATGAATCAAAATGTACAGGTTTCCATACCTTTTAACACTGTATTGTAAATTTTAGCTTGGCTGCCCAGTAGTAATGGATAAAGTGAATTGATTATGCTGTCACAGTTGAAACAAATTAATCTAGTGCAAAATTTAATAAATCAACAAGTCTGTTCAAAAACTGATGTGTCCAGCAGCTATGTCAGTATTTCATAAACCTTCCCAAGCTCAACTCAAACCAAATTTCCCAGATGGGGAAATTTTCTTTGTTTGGTGCTTTGTAGTGATGCAGGTGGAGTGCAAAAGTTACAAACAATTTCCTATTCCCAGGTATCGGATATGCTTTTAAACGTGTTGTAGGAGATACATTCTCATTTCCACAAGGGAAATAATGGGGTCTATGGGAGAAGGAAAAAAATCAGCTTTTTTTCTTAAGAAATGCACAGTTAATTGCACTTAAGAAATGGTCTGTACAAATTTAATGAAGGCTTTAAGGATGTGGATTTATGGTGCAAGTGTGGCAGCCAAATTATCTATCCATGGATTTAGGAGTCCCTTAATACTCATAGAGGTGATAGACCATGATGGCTCTGAGGAACTATTAAATCCATCAGGTCGAAAACAACTTCACATGATAACTTTTACACCCACATTAAAAGCTGCCAGACATTTCTCCAACATCCTGGCTGCCAGAACAGTTGCTTTTTCTGCTAGTCGAACTGCACCGTTCACAAACTATGCTCCTGAACAATTTTTGACATGTTTTTCATTGTCTGACTTTGATGTCAATAAAAATACTATCTGATATGATGATGAGAAAATTTATCAGGAGTTCTCCACTGAGAATTTTGATTTGCCATTGTGAAAGAGAAAATAAAATGAAGGAGGAAAAAGTATAGGGCCATTAGGAGTCAAGTTCCTTGAAAAGAAGTTAGAGTCTAAGAAAATATAAGCCTGATAACCATGGCACAATAAATTTCCAATGTCTGGAATTTCTTCTGGAAATGAGAAGAGAGAAATGAAAATTCTTGTTACAACACCATCCTTGCTTTTTTTCTATTATGTACCTACTATATATCACCCCTTAGAGACCCATCTACTCCTACTTCATCAGTCTTTCTGGTAACCCTTGTGCAGAGTAATGTCACAGAAAGAAATAAAGGGGCAAAGTGGAACACCACTGATAGCACTGCCCAGGGGTAATTTAGTGGGCCATGACAATATTCTTAAAAGAAATATATGGATGCCTATTGTGGCCAGGGTATAGAGAGAAACAAATCACTTCTGCATGAGCTGTTGGTGTGGGAAGCTTCCAATTCTCCCTCATTACGTATGTTATTAGAAAGCTGAGGCAGGCTCATAATCACATTGAGCCTTGTTTGGGATGTTAGTCAAATCATTTAACCTTGTCACCTCCCTTTAACCTCCTATCTCAACCCAAGAGTGCTGACAAGATCAAGGAACATAAAACACTTCATATCCTCTTGATGGTGGAATGTGATACTGCAGCAGGAGAATAGCTTTGGCTTTAACTCTATCCTTTTGTTTCAACTGGCTACAATATAGTTTGCAACTCGATGGAGGTGTTAGAAAAGCCCATAGTGAATTAAAACTTTTGTCAGATTTTGAGATAAGAGAAGATGTTTAGTTACATATGGAAATATCTGCTAGTGAAAGAATGGCAAATATCAACAAAGAATTAAACAAAAGAAAAAGCCAAACCAAAAATAAGCACAACAAAACGAACAAAAACACAAACAAAAAACAAACCAAACAAAAGCCAAAACAAAAACCAAAACAAAACAAAAAAAACCAAACAGTCCAAAACAAACATGATCAATTTCTAATTTACTTCTGTGAAGCAGGAGAGGCTAGAGAAGCAGGAGAATATCTAGTAAAATACCAGGTTCTAAGAAAAGAAAATACCAGATTGAGGAAGTGAGAGAGAATACTTAAATTATATGATTTTAGAAGAAACAGCTTGACAGGCACAAGCTTTCACTGGACTGGATGTACCAAGTGTGAGAGAAAGTCATTATTGGCACCGTTGAGTATCTGTAAGACTCTTCCAAATCATACTGTGAAAAGAGGCTGGAAATAGAGTCAGGGATGACTTGTTCCTAGGAGACTCTCATTTTAGTGCTGTAAATCCAGCAGCCACTCTTCTGTCAGGAAAAAAGTACTGAATTTGCATTGACTTTGTCCAGCAGTTGGAAGTGCAGGCTCAAACAAATGACTGTGGAGGGTACTCATTACAAACTAACTTTGGTGGTTTTGTCATATAGTCTGTTATAAGAGATTAGATTTCATCTTTATTTCACAAATTGATCCTAGCTGCTTCCACAAAAGCTGCTTTGTAAGTAGTAGTTCTTGCTGGGCTGAGGAGTTCATGAGAGTTGTAAAGAGCCTCAGAATGGTTTGGGTCAGAAGGAACTTCAGAGATCATCTTGTTCCAACCCCCCTGCCATGGACAGGGACACCTTGCACCAGGCTGCTCAGAGCCCCATCCAACACCATCCAACCTGGCCTTGGACACTCCCAGGGATGGGGCATCCACAGCCTCTCTGGGAAACCTGTGCCAGGGCCTCACCACCCTTCTGGTAAAGAATGTCTTCCTAATACCCAAAAGAAAAAACTATTCTCTTTCCATTTTCCCCCTTAGTACAATTCTCATTAACATTAGAACTAGAAACTTTTTTGTTAAGGACTATCTTTTGGAAGACAAGTTGAAAATGGGAGGTTTGTTGGTTAGGGCATTTTTGTTTGTTTTGTTCTTCTTTTAATTACATTGCTTCTGGGATTCATTTCCTAGACAGTGTTTTCAGGAATTAAACATGCATAATTGAAAATTACATCACAATTTTTGAAGAAAAGAATATTTTGAAGTTAGCTCTCTGGGAAATGATGGGACCTACAGTTTAGCTGATTGCTGCCTTCTTTCTCCCACAGAAGTTTGGTTCTTTTTAAAAACTCAATGGCACAACGGCATTAGAGAGGAAAAAAAAAAAAAACAGACAGACCATTGTAAGCAGGATTTGTTAAATTTTTAATGTTACCGCTTCCAGGTTCAGGTCTAACACTAGAAAAACATGTTTTTTCTTTACAATTTTACTGTTTTCTCTATACAGAAATGTATTTTCTTCAATAATACATCTTATAATGAACCTTTATTGCAGCATGGCCAGGGCTACATTTGTTCAGCTGTAGCTGCTGCTGCAATATACCTGGAACAGCTTTTAGCAGTGTGGTGTCTCAGAGGGCAGATGAATAAAAATCAGTTGAGTATTACTCTTTGATTTTGATAAATATTCAATTAAAACAGGGACTATGAACAGCAAGAGGTCTACAAATATAAGCTCTATTTTTTGTTTTCATCTTGTCCTTCTTTGTATCCAACATTATATTTTGTCCTTTGTAGTCAGAATTACCTACCATTCCTCTTGCAGAAGAATTTTACTATCTGTTAAGAAAAACAAAATAAAAAAATGGTGCTCAATGGGTTATAAGTCCTCCAGGAAAACATATTTATTAGATACTCATGTTGCAGAATTGTGTCTGGGAAATATCTTGAAGGAGTACTTTAAGTGCATTGTATTGAAAGCCAAAAAACCAATCTGCATCAACTTTTTCCATTTTGCATTAGAGGTGCAAAGAAATTCAATATTTAAAGCTAAATACCACCACAGGCTTCATATATCTCTTTGTAATCACTTAACCACAAAAGTAATGACCCATAAGGAAAAAATCTATCATGATATTTACCATTTCAGCTGGGTACAATTAAATTATATAAGTTAATGAGTTCTCTTAGTGACTGAGACTACAAAAATAATTCCTTTTTTATTTTGCTTTTTTAAGCAAGGACTATGATTACTTCCCCCCGCCTTCATTTGATGGTTCTTTGTAAAATCACTGCCCTGGAAATGTCAGCTTTGATTTAAAGGGAATGCAGATGTTAAGTCTCCTTTCCTCAATGGATGTACAGATCTGTACAGTTTTGGGTTTTTTATCCATTTGGAATCAAGGTAGTCCTCTAGTGATGCTTAGTGTTGCTAATTTCTCCTTGAAATCTTCTGAAACAGCTAGATGAATTCTAGCCCACCTTAAAGTGGAAAAAATATGGAATGTTTTCTTAAAATACATAAAACTATTTTCAATTCAGTGTATTTTTCATAAGGTGGGAGCAATAGAGAGGCACTAAGGAGCTAGGAGCTTTTAAAAATCAGCTGAGAGTTTTAAATAAGCTCTGGTGTTTTGCTCTGTTTTCAGTGATTCTGATCCCATTCTTTTTTCCTCTCTGCCTGCCCCAAGCCCTTCTTTTTTGCCCTCGGAGAGCTTCCTTGGAAGAACAATTATCTGAGCCTAAAGTCTAGGGTTGGTCTGCCTGCTTACTTTACAAACCAAGAGAGACACTATCCTTTACAGAATGGACTTGGAGCTGTGCTGCCAGCAGACAATTGTCTTTTCATGATGGTGGAATTCCATATTCCATTATATTCCACCAAAGGCATGATAAGAAAGATGTTTGGAAATAGTACCCCGTCTTTCAATGAAAATCTGCCTCAAACTGAAGGAAAAGCAGCATCCTGGTATCACTAGCCATTTAGGTAAATAACCAAATCCAAGGATTTTGTGAGGAGAGGGGGGAAGTCTTTAGTAAAATCTCATCAATCTACGGTTGCCTGTGTTATGGCACAAGAAAGGAGGGAACACTTTTTTGTGATTTGTAGGAGCTTTGCCGTGCCTGTTTCATGGGACATCAGCAGCCTGCAGCGACTCAGGATCTGCCCTTTGCAATTTTACACATTTTGGCAAAGCTGAAGGTGGGCCCCAATGGCATGCAGTGTTTGCAAATATGTGCTGGGAACGCTGCAGTTTCTCTGTGTGTGATTTGTGTGTGAATGTGTGATTATGGAAGTTCAAAAGCCTTCTGGGCAGATACAGAACTGTCAAAGGGTTGGGGGTGGGGGGGNTTTTTGTTTTTTTTTTTAGAAGTAATCTCCTCACAAAGTGAGATGGATGGGTCCAGAACACCATGATGCCTTAAAGGCTGAGGGGCACTTTATAATATCAGAAAGCAGCAGTAGAGCATCTGGACTCCGTTACTAATTTTATCAGGTTTGTTCAGCTACTTTTAATCAACAGTAGAAAAAAAGACGAGTACTCTGCCTTGACAGTATATTCAGGGAAGGCAACCTGAAGTGCTTGGAAACTGGCTTATATTGTGACTATTCCCTGAATAGTTCCTAAAGAGTGGTTTTTTTCCCATAATTTTTCTCTCACAGGACTCTTACTGAATTAAAAGCTTCTTGAGGAGAACTATGCATGAGAAATGTGCCTTGTGGTCTGCTTGTTAATAGAAATGTTTTAGTAAAATACTGTAAATTATTAGCTTCAGATTTGATGTTGCAGATAATCAAACCATTTATAGAGGTTAATTCTGCATTCATTGTGAAGAAAATAAGGAAATAATAACAATGTGTGGTACTAATGGTTAGATTTCCAAACTGGAAGACAGTGAGATCTGAGGCTTTAAACTTGTCTCCATAACCGACAGAGCAAGATACATCCATCTATCTTCCAGCTATTCCAGTGTGAAATGGTAAAGGATGAGTAACTAATTTTGATGGAAATCTACAGGTTATAGCCTTGTAACAGAAATAATTGGTTTGGTTTGTGAGTTTTCATTTGACTTTTCTATTCCTCCAACCTTCCAGCATAAAAGCTTGTTACAAAGCTCACTTGGGGGTTTTGTTTAGCTTCAACATTAACTTCAAGCTGAATTTTGCATTTTCATTTATTTGAGACCAATTTTTAGCTTTATTTAATTCCTTTATTTCTTTCCCAAGAACCTCCCCATTATTTTTTCTTCCACTAACTTTGAACCTTCTCCAAAAATTATTAAAATTGATGGGGTCTTTTTTATGTCTGCTATTAAAGAGAACTGAAAGAAAGCATAAAACTGTCACAACACTATATCAGCTTTAAATATTTATGAAAGGATAGTAAACTTACTATGCATGATAGCTGTATTCAGTGGAGATCTGTATTGTAAATGAGTTTAACTACAGTTTCTTATCACTGAACAGTTACTACCGATCTTTAATCTGAACAGTTACTACTGATCTTTAATCTTTAAATTATGCTCAGTAGTAGTATTCTTGCTCTCCATCTTGAACTCTTTGCATGTAATATTATCCCTTCTGGAATTATTTACTTAGATTTTATATGATTGTGATTCTTGAATAGTATTGTAGAGGTTAAACAAAACTAGAAGTTAGGCTTTAGGCAGCAACAGTTGTGTGATATCTGCTTTAACCTAGTGGTTATTTTAACAATGAAATCTTCCTGAGCAAAACATGCTATATTTCATAATGTTTAATGTTTTAAAATGTACAACACCTTTCACAGCAATAGAAACAGCAACATATAATAAGAGAGTGTGAAATATTAATCCTATTCTGACTATGGTACACTAAGTGTGCTAGTGTTCAAACTAAGCAGTATGAAGATAATAGATGAAGCTTTATCCATGGGTACAGAAATATTTTTCTAGTTAATGCAAGGTAGGAGAAGACTGATAGATGATCAGCTGATCAGGAGGTAGAAAAACTCCCTTGGGCAATCAGTGTCATCTCTGGGGGGAACCAAAGAGCTTCTGTTTCAGCCTCCCTCTCTTTGCTTCTCCCCCACCTCCCTCACATCTGTAACCCATCTTATTCCAATTACACCAACAGCCAAAATATTGCCCTTGACCCTGTTTGATTTGACCTGAAGTCAAGTGGGCTTACATATCTGTGGTTTTGCCTATCAGGGGTTCATGCTACTTCTTTGAGCACTTTGGGAAGAAGCACATTTGCAACACCTAAATTTCACCTGGGGACTTGAGCCAACTTCTGGCATCGACTTGAGAACCCTCCTCTGAGCTGGAGAAACTCCTGAGACTCAGAAGCTCTCAGCAAACACTTGTGCTAAAATGAGAGGATGCTCCCTTTGCTCATGGCAAGGACTATTGGTTGGAGTCTCTATTTGAAATGGAAATATCCTGAGTTTGTAATGGATTTTAATTTTAATGTGACTATGTACACCTATTCATCCTCCTCTGACCAGACTGACTGTCCACAGCACAACATTTCAAAATAATTTTAGTAGTAAAACACCAGGCTACTCCTTGTTTCAATAAAGTTTTGTGATAAAAATTTTCAGTTCTCATAACAATTGGACAGGAGCAACAGGAAAACAGATTATATTCCCCCCCTCCTCCATTTTCTAATCTTCCACCCTATTAATTAAATGATTATGTAATTAATGTTTCCAAGGAGTAGTTACATTTGTGTTTAAAAAAATAACCCATCTAGAGTGTGATTTATTGCCATGTGGTAAATTTATATTTTTGTTTTAAAAATCCTATAATTTAATCTTTTCATGATCATGGGCACAGATGCGTCTTTGCTCATCAGTATTTGAATGCTTTGCATAGATACAGGTGACTATGTATCCTTCTTCCCTACCTAAGGCCTTAGTTTAAAACAGTCTTAATTATAGCCTTCTGCAATTACTTTTATAATTTAATTTTAAAATTAATGCAGAACCCATGAAGTATGTATTTTGCTGGTCCATATACTTCATGTTTTGACTGTGATAATTACAAGATTTGCATGTGTGTTTAGAATTTGCCTTGGTTAGAAATCTTTTAAGGGATTTAAATCATTGTTCAGGAATTTGCTAACCTTAGCCTAAGGTCAAGAGGAAAATTCACTTACTTCTTCCACACATGGCGCTGTTCACTGTGTGACTTGCAAAGATCTGGTCCTGACTGACACCATCTCACTGCATCTAAAATTAATTTCAACTCAATCAATCCTCCAGTTCCGAATACTTATCTGTATCTAATCCATTCTCCTCTTTTCATGCAGGCACACGCATGTGGAGTTTCTGTGAGCATGAGGGAGGGAAACAGATGGCTTTAACAGCAAGATTTTCCACTGACTTCTACTTAATACAATATTTTCTCAGGAAAATAATCTCTCACATGATTTATTAGGTATTTCTTGAACAGGAAGCCTAGTGAGTATCCAAGTCATCTTCATTTCTTCCCCAAATATGTATTATGCCATCCAAACATAACACTTAGTAATTTTCTGAGGAAATTACCTTTCTTGTAGTTCTCGCCTTAATAAGCACATTATTTTTACTTTTCAAGTCATTGTTGGGAGTTAACCATAGGCAGAAATTGCTTTGAATATACCTAAATTGCCTGGAACAGGGGTTTGGCCTAAGCAGCAAGACCTTGCCCAGAGCAGCCAGTTTGAGAGGGTCAGGGTTCATTGGGGATGAACCCTCTCCATTGCCAGTTTTCTTTCTTAGGAAGTGAAGGAATGCCTGGGCACACCTGATTTATACTGGTGTTTATATTAAGAAGCATAGAGCACGCCCTGCTAACTCCTGCTAATGGCTTTATAAAGGTGCAATTCTGGCCTGTACTTCCACTGATTTAAAACAAACTAATCCCAGCCTTCTCATCTTTGCTTTCACGGCTGGTGGAAGACGCCAACGCCATTAAGACCCAGTCTTTGCGTGTTAGAAGAGAAGCATCAGCCCTATGGAAACTCCTCTCCCAGAGGGACGAAGAGGCTTGGCACGTTCAGTTGATGGAAGCAGGTCTAGAGATGAGTACAAGTGTTACTCTGAAGAATCACTCCTTCTGGCATGTTTCCATAGTCTCCCAAAGGAAAGGCAATCAAATGTTTAACAAGAGTTAATCCCTTCCCCAATTACCATTGCAGGCTGAAGCTGCAGCAACAGCCAGGAACAGCAGAGAGGTTTCCTTCCTCCAGTCCATAGAGAAAGGGGCTTGACATGCACTGCATGGAAAACTCAGTAGCTCTGAAACTTCTATTAGCACTCAGAATTGCTGTTATCAGTGATGCAAAAATGCCTTTCCCCTTGCCAACAGTAGCAGGAAGAAAACCCACTGTGTATGTCTGTGTGTGTGTGTGTGTGTGTGTGTGTGTGTTTGTGTGAGACAGAGCATTTTAGTGGTAAAGAATAATAGAAAAGAATACTTAAAGGACAAAGTTCTCCCAGGGTAAGTCACTCTGTATAGTCTGAGTCATGCTGGTGATATCACTGTTGAGAGTAAGATGCACATGAGAGTTGAATATCTAAGTTTTGGGTTGATTTTGTTCAACTGAAAGGGCAATGCAGTGGAATTCTTGCAGAGACCTGTGATCTCTAGCATTTGTTTTGTGTTTTTTTCAAATCTCATGCGAATTGAAATAAGAACCTAGAAAAAGCACTGTTTAATTTTAATGACTTAGTTAAACAAATGCATTTTATCATTTCATCAGGCTTATGGATTATTTTTTTCCTCCATCATTGAGCTGTACAACACAAATATTGGTTTTGCAGATAAGGAATTCAATTAGCATTTCAAAGGTGTCAGACTCACTCCCTCTCCTAGCAAGTTCTTAATAGCTTATTTGGACGATTGGGAGCTTCAATGAAATTAGGCAGCCTAACAAAATTAAAGGACATACATAAGAAAAGAGAAGGTAATGTTTTATTTTGATATAATACAAAAATCATTCCAGAAGCTTTTGAAAATCTGGGGAAGAGAGTAGCCATAAATATCAGGAGTAGTACCTTCCCTAAGGGGGGTAAGCAAATGCATTGATATCTAGAATTTTCAGAATTTAGGAAAACTTTTGAACTTGGAAAAGTATCTGTATGTGCTTTAACTTCTCTGCTACTACTTAGAATTAGAATTTTATTTGCAGTGCATTTATTTGGAGAGCTAAATTTGCCCTGAACAAAGGAGCAGCATGGTCCTGCTGTATATTCCAGCTTAACAATCTTTCTGGCCTTTTGCTACTCTGCTGATAGAGGAGTATCCAGAGTGCAGGGTGGGCAAGAGACCAGTAAAAAAGGGTGCTGCTAGAGTTATTTATACTGGGAGAGAGCTGCAGATGCTGTGGAATCTCCCCTGGCACATGCTGACAGTGGAAGCACGACTTCCACTACAGCCATCTGCCCTGCAGTGCCCAGCTGGGCGTACAAGCAGCACCAGAGCCCAGAGAGGTTCCCCTTCCTCCTTCTAGCAAGGCATAGGCTAGAAGCTGCCAGCACTGGGTCATCCACATGGTGCAGGGGATCAAGTTTCCAGTTTTATCTGTGCTGCCAGAAAAACAGACAAGATCCAAAAGTGCCTTGGGCAAAGCTGCGCTCTAGGGAGTGAATCTGTTCTATCAGAAAAGACAAATTCAGCTTTTTTTTTGATGGAGATGTTCTGTTTGTTTGTTTTAAGGCTGCTTTTTATAAAAAGGATGATAAAGAAGGGAAGAAGTAGGTTCTGTTCCTGCTGAAGTTTCTGAAAAGGTGACTATAAATGAAAATGAGAAATAATACTACTCAGAGTGGCACATAGTGGTATAAGAGGTAGTAAGTGCAAACTCAAGCACTTGTCACAAGTTGTCCCTATCCAGGTGGAGATTAGAAATGATGGAGCACAGGCTCCCGAGGCTCTTTTACAATTTGTCTTCTCATATTTCAATGCATATTTTGCATGTAGTTAATGGATGTCATGTCTGGCTTCACCCCCCCCTGCCCTTGCTAATATAAATCAGTATTTTATACTCACATGGTTCTGATTTTTATGTCTAAGATGTCTTTCAATCACCACTCAGTTTTATCTTAAATGAGAAACTTCTCTTAAGGAAAAAAAACAAACACCCAAATAAAATTATAATGCGTAGTGTGAATGAGATTTTGAGTGATTCTCAGTGATGGTGACTTTGCTGAGGATTAGTGCAAAATATACAGAATTGCTAGCTGACATAAAGATTTATGTAACCACCACTTATCTTGGCATGTGTGAGGGCTGGCTTCTGCCTTAGTGGTGACCTACCTTCCCAGCCTTGCATTTAGTTAGTAACAGCATGATAACCCTGTTAAAATGCAAAATATTGCAGCCTGTCTTTGATGCTGACTTCAGATTAAATTCAACTTCTGTGTAGGAGGATACAACTCTTACAGACTACAAAGCAAATGTAGCCCTACTGGTTCTTGACTGCTCTATAATAGGAGTTAATGTCCCAAGTTTGCTTCAGAAGTTCTGCCTTGAAGACAGCAGATGTGTTGCTAAAGCCATCTGGCTCTTTTTTGAATATAATTTGTATGCCTATAAATAATCACTATGCATATGGGCTGCATTTCAACCGTGTGTTCCTCAAACTATGTAAGTTAAGATAATTTATTTCTTCTTGTCTTACAAAGAACTTCTGCCATACATTCCTGTCCTCTTGTTAATATTCTTGCAAACTATCAGAGGAAAAAAACAACTTATGTGTACAAAGAAGCCAGAAAAGTTGATTAGACAAGGAAAACTAAAATGCCCCTCTAGGCATAAGCAATCACAGAGCTCTTTTCAGTATTTTCCAGCATTTGAAGTAGCAATTTAGAGTCCCAGAGCTGATTCCAATCTCTAGGCTGCACGTGTGGCATTAAGAAGAAAAGTGTTAGAGAAGGGAAGCTAGCAACCTCAGTCAGAGATAATATTCTTCTGAAATTATTTCTGCTTAGTGTGCAAAAACTTGATGTGTGAACTCTTGTTCACCTTTTCATTCAGGATTCTCTTACTGATCAGCTGCACAGTTATGACTCATATGCATAGAAGATTTCCTAAGCTAGCACTAAATTTGGCTTTTCTCTAAACCGAAAAAAAAAACAACTAACAAACTTACAAAACATATATTTAAATCAATCCCCACTGCTTGCATTCTACTTTATGAACTAGTGTAATTTTGCTGCAGAACTTTTCAGTCTGTGTTCCTTAGCATAAAAAAGATAAATTGAATATCATTTGTTCATATTTGAGATTACCCACTCTGATACCAAAAATAAGGAAATAAAGATGGATGTCATTGCATTCTAAGCAAAAAGAAACTCAGCTTTTGCACTTGTTAGCATCAGCAGAATAAAGAATTCACACAACCTTTTCAGATGACAGTTTGAAAATGCCTGTTATTTATTAGAAAATAGAAAAAGGCCTTGTTACATGACTACTTATGGAGGAGCAAATTATTTATAGTCTGCTTAGCTACATATAACCCACAATTAATTGTGGCAGTAAAAAAATCTAATATTTTTCCAAGTTTAGGATAATGGAAGATACAACTATCACTGCAGACCTGCTTAGGCTCTCTGTGAAGAAAGGACAGGAGATCTTGTTACTGCAGATCCCAAGTGTCTACAATTCTGTTGGGGGGCTTCAGCTAAGGATCAATTCATGTGCATTCTTAGGTTAAGTGGGTGAGCAGGCTTTTGATTTTAAAAAAATGCATTTAAAAACTCACAACATCACTTAGGTATAAGAATTTTGTGGAAATCTAAGTGCAACACTTTGTATATTTAGATGATTCAGATGCTGAGCTCAAGAACTTCAGCTATGTTATTTGGCTTTGCTTAGGTGTGGTATAGAAAAATGTCTTGTAGGTCCATTCAGATTTAGAAAGTCAAGTGCAAGCTATTTTTTAGTTAAGATTATTAGGTAAATATACACTAAAAGCTCATACATGTAATTCAAAAGAATGCAATACTCTGCTTATCATTTCATTTTCCTTACATATATTAGTTTTGATCAATTAACACTGGTTATCAATCTTCTGAACAAATGCTTACAAAATGGCAAAGATTGATTCTAATGAAGTTAAGCATTTTTGTGTGCCTCTGTGTGCCTCATATATTTTTTTTCTCTCTGCAAGGCTTTTGGACTGAAAAATAATATCTGAAATGTATGATGGCACTGCTTTTGGTAACCACTTGAAGACTGTCCTGGTTATGAGCTTTTGTTTTCTGCAGTGATGTTGAACTTCAAACCTTCTAGGATACTACTAAAAAAGAAGTCAACTAAGCACTGATTATTTTTGAGTTCCAGAATGATCTCCTCTATCTGAGTGCACCACTTAGCCTGCCTTTGCATGGTGGAGGCCTTGAAGGGTGGTGGTACATCTACTAAACAACAATTTTTCAAATATAAATTGAAAATAGCTGTTTCCTTGATACTAGCTTAATGATCAAAGCCAGAATTCCCATCTCCTTCCACTTTCTTCCCATGACTATAAACTGCCCGAAAATGTTTGTTTGATTAGACTTCGTGGTTTTATTTGCTGAACATCTGTAAAACACTTGTGTCTAAAACCCTTTGAAACTTCTTGCCTCCTTCTCAGATTCTCTCAGACTTGCATTGCCTCAGTTTTGTTGTGTTGTTGGTTTCTGTTTGAAGCAAAGGATTTTGGAAATGGCAAAATGGTTTGTGACCATATTTTTAAGTGCATCTCTCCACCTCCACCACTCAGGATGCAAGAATGGTGCAATTAGACTGTCAGTATAGCAACAATTGTATTGTAAAACACCTCTAAGACAACAGCTAGTTGATGCTGATGGGGAGAATGGCTGCATATCCCAGGAAACAAGGACTGGCTCTAAAAAAAAAGCATCTCTCGTGGAGCTGCAGAATGCTTTCTTCCAGCTAGGAGTGTTTTTTCCTAGTTTTCCATCTACTGCTCCAATAAAAAGACAAAGCTGGTGTGTTGGGAGATGGAAATGTTCTCCAAGATGCTTATGTCTGATGTTGACAGGGTTTTCTTGCCTCATTCATCCACTTCTGCTCTCTCTCTTGCTGCCCAATTGCACACATCCTCTTAGGAGACTGAATTCCATTGTGTGGAGTTGTGCTCATTTTGAGTTTCTCAAATTGCTCAGCATCATAATGTGAGCATTCACTGCACAGTACAAAGAATTTATTTTATAAAACACACAGAATACTTGCATCCTATATTAATTAGTCTCTATTAAGCAGTGCTCTAGAGGCTTAAAGCATAGCCCCAGATTGGAGAAAGTCAGTGTATGAGTGAGTGATACTTTTACTGTCATGCATGGCAGTCTGACCATCTGAGTCTTTCTTTGGAGCAAGTTACCAGTAAATGTCCTCAAAGAACACAAAACCTTATCCTATGTAAAAGCAGCATTTCCATTTGGAAATTACATAACTAAATAAACTCAGTGCACTAATTATCCAGGAAATATGCAACAAACTTTATAGCACCCTGTCAGCCTTGTTAGGACTGTACAATACAAAAGTGTCTATGTTGGTGCTGTGTTTGTTGTTACCTGCAGCAGCTACTGCAAGGTAAGTGACAGACACTATCCCATCCCCTTGAACCTTGCAGGTTGCTGCATTAGTCTCCAGGGCTGTGCTTGAGCACACACTTCTCCTCTCACCCGTGAGATGGGGTTCCTGTGACAGGACAAGCGGAGCTGTTGTTTCAGAGAGTATAAATCCACAGTCCCTGTTAGCACTGTGGGTAGTGTGTGGTTTACCTCATGGCGTTTTCAATCACTGGAATGGCCATGCCATAACCTCCATTTCAGTCCCTAGCTGAAAGTGCTCTGTTACTTTCCTATTTCTAACACTTTTTCCTGTTGATTTTATTTTGGCCCCTTTTATTCCTGTTGCTTCCTAGTTCAGTGAACACTTGAAAGGCTGTTTTCCTTATTGATGGAGGCCGCACAAAGCTCTTCCCATGTGGCACAATCTTATTTTTTTTAAACTGTAAGGTAGCATCTTTTGCTTGCTTAAGTTACATGACAAAGTTGAGAATCAGAAAGTTAGGGTAAGGAATTAAAATGTGCCTTCATAGTGCACCGAGTTCAGTAACTGATCTTTTTGTCTTCACAATTTCACGAGCTTAGTAACACATTTTAATAATCATAAGAGATCTATAAGCCAGCTTGTGAAGTGACATTAGCACAAAGACCATATGGATGATTGTGAAATATCTTGTTGAATTTTTAGGAGTGTGAATTTGTCTAGAGTCATGTCTCCCTGAATACAAAAATAATTCCTCTTCTGTTCACTGCGAAGTCTTAGTTTCTAACAACACAAAGCTTTGCAAACTCTGTTTTGTAGATTTTTAATTCTCTCAAGATCAACCTTAATTATCACATACAGTTCTTTTGGTAAAGGGCCTGAATATCCACAGTAAACTGCATGCAGTGTTATTGGTGTAATAAAAGTAATAAATTAATTGGAATGTAAGGGCTGTGTTACAAAGCAGTTATCCAAGAGCTGCTTTAGTTGTTGTCACTAAAGCAATTTTATCAGCAATCCACCCATCTACCTTTCAGACTTTCTTTATGTGCACACAAATTTCCACTTTTATGTACATATGCCCTTTTCGCTATGTGCCACTTTCAGCTGTTGATGAATTATTGATTTCTTCTGTCACAATTCTTTTGAGTTACAGTACTCATGATGCTGAAAAAGAAACAGGATTCATTATTGTACTTTTCTTGAAATGTGTTCTACTCTCTTTAGATTTTCTTAATTTCCTGCAAGGCTATATGAAAGGGGCGTTGAAATGACCTCAAGGACAGGGCATCAACCTGCACCCAGATGGGATGGTTCTTCATACATTTCAAATAAATTGAAGAAGACAGCAACAGAGTTCAGGACTAAATTTTCTCTATCAGAAATCAGTTCTTCTTTCCACTGGGTTTGGAATAAGAAACTATATATTTACTAAGAAGTTAATTATTTTGGTTTTACTTTGGGTTTTCTGTTAGCCTTTTGAAGGATATGTTTTACAAACCAGCTGTGAGCTGACTGGGTGTGCTTACCTTTCTTTTACAGATAGCATACCTTTAATGGCAGCAGAGGGAGGTTAAAAAAACAAGCCAAGAAATGTAAAAAAAATGAACAGCCTTGTAGTTTAAACTTGCAGTTGTAAATATCAGGTTTGATTAGACTTTCAAGAACAAGAATTTCGGCTTAAATAACTTTCCTTTTGCTGCTGTGGATTTATTCATCCCATGGAGTCCCTGCCTGCTCTTGGACCAGTGTTTCTGCCCAGGAGCTCCATCCAAGGCCAGAGGTGGCTCTGGCCACCAGCACTGGGAGCACTGCTCCAGGTCAGCTCGGGCACCCTGGGCTTGGCAGAGCCAGGAACACAGTTTAGAGAAATACATGAGATTGTCACAGCAAGCAGGTGTGAGATGTGTTTGGTCTTTTGATTTGTTTACTAGAGGCTAGCCTAAGACTTAGAACATGCAATTAAATTTAAACTCTACGTTTTTACTATGAGTACTATAGATTGGGGACTTGGTATCCAAATACAGTTTTATAAATATTTATATCTTGCCTCAAATACTCTGCATCACAGAGTTCTGTGGTCTATTTTCAGGCTGGGGAAAAATACAGAAATTCTTTACCAGTTTTGTAATTTTAAATGGAGTTGAGTGTTCCTGTGAAGTTTTGGTAAAAGGGATTTCTTGCGCTAAGTCTGTGTTGATTCATATTGATACTAGGCAACATAAATACACATTTCCTACCAGGAGTAACATAATGCAAAGGACTGTAGTGTGTGCCAATAAGTGGATTGAATTATGGATACATAAAAAAAAAACCAAAAAACCAAAAAAAACACGACACAAGGAATGCAATTCACATTGATCATTATATGTTAATCAAATACTGAACTTTCAGCCCAGAAGCATTTTTTGACAAAATTTG
This sequence comes from Urocynchramus pylzowi, assembly GCA_013397555.1. Taxonomy (NCBI): domain Eukaryota; kingdom Metazoa; phylum Chordata; class Aves; order Passeriformes; family Fringillidae; genus Urocynchramus; species Urocynchramus pylzowi. Next base: position 1,818,327 of record VZRH01007515.1, read on the forward strand.
CAAGATTTTGTTTCCATGTGATACTAAATGCCAATTAATATCTGCAAGCAGAATATAATTTCTCTCTGCAGTAAACTCTGGAAACCTCTTGTCAGAGAAGTAAATTGTTTGACAATCAACTGCAGGATGTGCTGGAGAATTCAGTCCAAGTTTATTGTTGTTTATGTATACTGCAAATCAAGTGATTCCTGGCATAACAGAGCAAGAAACTTCAGTAAAGATCATAATATATAAGCAGATGACACATGTTTGTGTTAGTAAACATGTACCCTTGCAAGTTATCTTCAAAACAATTCCGTTTTCTGATTGGAGACAATGGAATGAAAGATAGTGGCATATTTCTTTCCCTTTTATTTGAATCAAACTCAAATATATCATTGAGTAGGAAGCATTTTCCTTTCTTGTTCGTATATCATTTCTATTACTATAATGCACAGGCTATTTTGAAGTAATATTTAGGGGGTTATATTTTAGGATTCATAGAAAGTAGGACCTCAGAAGTAAGGAGGTTGCTAGTCCTTCACTTGACTCAAAACAGTCATGGCTGTTTGTCAGATCCATTTTTTAAAACTTCACCAGGAAATTTATTCCAGTGCTTACTCTTCTTTCAATTAGAAAGGGTTTCCTACCTTAAACGTTTTACCTACCTTAAATTCACCACAGTTCAATTTAATTCTACTGTTTCTTATACTGTCTGCTGTAAATCTTAAAGCAGTATAAACATCCTCTTTAGTTTTAAACCTGGTTTTCAAAGGGTTTGTTAACCTCTTGAAGCCTGATGCAAATTTAAAGCCAGTTTTCCTTTCTATCCTTCTGGACTTCTGTGAAATATCAAACTATGTGAGACTGGGTAAATTTGAAAAAGCCCAGATTGATGTTTCTTTCTAATTTAAAGTGAAACCTTGACAATCATTCACTTGGGTAGATGTTTAACAGAAAGCTGGTCTAGTTCCCATTTTCTGTTGACTTGTTTTGCTGTGCAGCTATTTCATAGTGGTTTCCTCTAGACACAGTTCTGTAACTTGTTTTCAAGATGGGCATGTCAGATACTAAACTTTACTGAACTCCAGGCATATGGCATTTACTGCTTTTTCCCCAAGGAAAGAATATTATTGAGTCATAAAAGGAAAAGGATTGTGTTTGGCGAAATTTATTCTTGACAAATACCTGTTGGCTGTTGCTCGCTTTATTTCTTTTCTTAATTTGCAGATCATTTTTTTTACTAGTGCAGGCAATCTCTTTCTCAGCTTATGTCATTAGCTATAAATATTTTTTGTTGTTCTTTCAAAGATGGTTTCATGTCCAGCTATAGGAATCATTTATACAGAATAACAGCATTCTCAGGGTTTTAGAAACACTCAGTATGAAGTTTGGAAATTATGGTTAATGCCAAAGTTGAACTAGTTTTTGCTTGATGAGTTAGAAGTTGTGTGTTTGCACTTTTAAATTCAATCCTGGGTGTGCTTGGATTCAGGCAGGGAATTATATTGGTCATCTCCTGGAATCATTTTAGACACAGGCTTTGTTTAATTTAAGTCCACCAGGAATATGTCCCTCTTTCGTTATTTATTTTTTGACTTTAGGCAGATCCTTCCAGTGTCCTTGATTCTTGGTTGAGTTGAGCAGGTTCTCTGCCCTGCTTTTCACAACTGCTGAATTACTTCTCTCTGATGATAGTTTCTTGAAATATTACATAAACTTGATAGATTGCAAGACATGGAAATAGATGAATGAAAAACACAAATCTTTTTTTTTTTTTTT